>JAFBJS010028433.1:55456-70301 GCA_016785265.1 Paraplagusia blochii
GCAAACATAGATTATATATATATATATATATATATATATATATATATATATATACACACACACACACACACATATATATATATTTATATATATGTGTGTGTGTGTGTATATATATATATATATATATATTTGCCTCTGAATGTATTACATCAAGTACATGCAGTATTCTTGTGTCAATCAACACTAGCGTTGCTGCAACACCTTCTTTGGTTAAGTAACAGCTGTGCTGCATTCATTTATTAATAGCTTCACCAATGCGGATGCAAATAAGTCATATTTTTATACCCTTCACCCTGCAGCCCATCTCTGTGGGAGACTTGGTGTGAATATTTGACCACCTACATTCCCCCTAGGCTGCCAGCGGTAGTTTATGAAGGTGCAGCGGTTATGCAAGCTGAACATTTGAACAACTCACGTCTAAAAGAGGCTGAATATTCAGCTGCTGAGTAATAAATAGTTTTTTTTTGTCAAAATACTGGCTTCATCCAGTGTATTACATTATTATATTGCTAATACTTAGGATGACTTTTGATCAAATTTTGTGTAATTTATCACCTTAAGTGATTGTCACTATTGTTACATCTAATTGGGATGATTAATCAAAATTAATAAAGACTAATTAATTTATTATATTTCTACTTCTGTTCTTCTTTTTCAGGGGTGGTCTATCAGAGGTGCTCCAGTGAGCTCACCACCTACAGGAAGGCGCACAGTATGGCACAGTTTGATTTGGGTGGCAGTTGTAGAGACATTCATAAAGATACATTAATGAACATTCCAAATTTTTATGTACCTTGACAGCTCCTTGTGGAGCACCTTCAGAAAAAAAACAAAAATGTTGCTTTTAACCTCAGTTATCTCATCGTCCTGTCACAACATAATTCATTTTACAATTTTGTCACATTTTCTTCAGCTCGTCAGTAATAAATTAATAACTGACCTGTGCTCATGTATCTGTCCAGGGATCGGAATAAAGGGCTCCATGATGTAGGCCTCATTGAATTATGGAAATAATTCAAGTGCTCTGGGCCAAGATTCAAGTGCTCTGGATGCATCTAAGATAATATCTATCCCTAATACATGCAAGACTGTCCACTGACCTGTTGGAAGTTGTTGAAAGAGATGCTGCGTCCTGGGGGAGCAGCAGTCTCCACAAGTGCCACTCAAATCAAATCACATCACACTGTATCTTCCTACAGGTGATGAGGCTACTGGAAGTGTACCGCCCTAACCGGAAAATAAAATTGCCCAGGAGGTGAACAGTGGAGGTTCACACCAATGACAGAGACATTGCCTCTGAGCCTATGCTAGGGCCAGAGATGCTGCAGTAAAAAGTAAAAAAAAAAAGTCCTAAGCATCTGTAAATGACTACATATGAGTGACATATATGGGAGAAACAATAACTACAATACATATATTGTCACTTTGTATTAACTGACTTTGTACAGTGAATATCTCGTTTACCTTTAATCTACTACGTTCTTATCTTCTTGCTATGGGGGTCTGTGAGGACTGGTATTTGAGGGTATCATATGTCCTGTATTTATATTTGAAAATTATGTTGAAATTGACTTTTTGACACGTGGAGTTAAAAAAGGGCACTTGGGTCAATAAGGCTTCAGGTTCTAATCCACCAGCTGGCAGGTTGCTACTGAGTTGCTCTGATCATTGCACTGTCCACTACCACATAACTTCCAGTGGGGTCACCAACCACAGGAAGTTTCACAGCATGGAGCGCGGAAAACGTTTTATATGTGAAGCAAACTTGAAAGCCATGTGAAATACCTGAGGGCACTTCAAAGTCAAAGTCAACGTTATTGTCATATATACCATATATACCACAGTGCAAAAGCATACAAAATGTATTTACAATATAGAATACACTATAATACGACAATACCTTACATTACACTACAATACGACAATATAACACGGTATGTATTTACAAGAGATCAGTCGGTCAATGTGGTAGTTTTTGTTTAACAATGTTATGCCTTGTAATATTAGGCAGAAGGTGAAACAGTGTGAGTACAGTGTACAGAGTAGATACAGTGTACAGTATAATGGCAACATGTACTTGAAACAAAGTAATAGAGTGTAAAGTGAAGTATACAGTGAAATAGTAGGGTGAATACTTGAGATAAAAGTAATACAGAGTAAGATATTGTGTCAAATACAATAAACAGTATGGTAGTGCAATGGGTACTCAAGACAGAGTAATATGGCGCAAAGTACAACATACAGTTGATAGTGCAATGGATGCTCAAGGTGTTACAGTGTGTTATACTGAATACTTGATGAAAATCTGAAAATATACATTGTAGGTTTTGTCCGAACTCTGGACAAGGCTCATGTCTGACTCATGTCCAGACCCTTGTAAATACACATTCATCGCCACAATACAGTAAGAATGCATTGACAATACGTCTTTAAATAAAATACTTCTATGACAAAGCATTGATCCGAGAGCAGCTGCAGAAGCAGGTTTGAGTTTCCTGATGGAATAAAGTAACGGATCTCACCGCTCTGCCGCAAGGTGCCACCGGTCGTGTTGTGTTATTTCATCCGCTCCTTTCTTCATCTTGATGATATTCACCTTATGATGCAACTTCTTCTCGTCTAATTCTGGGAGACATCAATAAAAACATTGTCTGCTGAATCCCAATGAATACACTGAATCAATATTGTCCACTGTGTTGCCAAAGGACGGCTGCGGGGATTATTCCCGCGCCGTGTGAACTTTTGTTGTTGTTGTTTATTTAGATTTCATATCGGACGCCGCGTCTCTTGTTAGTATGAAAAATGAACTGCGTATAGAGACGTGGTGAGATTAGTTTCCGTGCTTTTTTTAGACTGGGACAGGCACCTCTGTGTACATTATAACTATATGCCATTATGATTTATTTGCTACGGCAATGTTGTTTATATTTGTTTGGATTGTTGCATACATGTGAGGCATCTCGGGTCTATTTTCGGCTCTTCTGGAATTCCGTATATGAACAATAGTAAATCCTTTCATTAATCATTTGGACGTCTCAGAACAATTACCCTGATAAGGGGCTGCGGGTCTTTGGACTTTCACACGTATAAACATGGGTAAATTATGAAAACACAAAGCTGAGGGAGAGAAAAATAAAGAAAATATTCTTTGGAATATGTCAAGAAAATGCCGTGTATTTGTTTATAGGAAGATGTTATGCTTAAATATAGATTTTTTTTAAATTTTCTGATATAAATTAATGTTTTCTGTAATAATGTTCTGAAGAAAGCACTTAAGTGACCTTGTGTCTCCTCTTATTGCGAGTTATTCTATACAGCGCAGAAGCTCTGGCATGAAAATGTAAACTATTAAAGTACATTTTCAGAGCATCAGGTACAGTATCAAAGTATCAGTTACATCCACTTTTCTTCTCATCTACTGTAAAACATTATCGCTAGAAGATGGCAGAGCTCCATAATGACTGCCAGCTTGTTTTTTTTTTTATTATTTCAGATAATTTGTCAGTCACTTAAAAGTGTTTATTTTCTTGATCTAATTCACTCTGAATGCCAAATTATGCTGCTTCGCACTGTACACAATGCAAGGTTCAAGACAATTTATACATTTTATAAATGTAAACCTGTGAAGAGGAAAGGATTGATATGATAATTACAGCACTGTAGGAAAGAAAGCTTGTGAATTTGTGAGTTAAAGTCAAACAAAATCTGCGAAACAAAATCTGCAGCAACATGATAGTGAATGAAAGTCCATCCCTGTGCTCTGGGCTGAAAAAGTAAAATATAGAAAGTCAAAAACCTCAGGCTGAAAACATAATCTTATTTATTTGCATGTCAAACACAACACTCACATATACATTACATACCAACACACTCATCCACACAAGTTAATGTATTTATTTATTCCTCTGCTCATTTGTTACTGAGTTGCAAGGGCAGCACTCTCGGCAACTGCCACCCAAATCACATTGCGCCAGTTATTTATGGAAAATCTTTCTGCCCCTGCTTATGTATGTGAATGTGATGTAACCTGTTACCACTAGTGCAGTGGTGGCCCAGTGGTAGAGGAACCAGGCTTAGGTCAAGAGGGTTTCTGGTTCAGGTCCAACTGCCAAGTTGGCCGACATAGAGTTTTCATTCCTTCCTTACACTAGCTTGGCAAATAGCTAACAGTTTACACCAAAATAACCAAAGACTAAACATCTTGTTTCGTGTTTTTACTTGAGAATTACTGTCAAACTTGTGTCTAAAACAATGGCTAATATAAAATATTTACATGCAAAAGTTCTATATTTCACTTGAAAATAAATGCATTTACAAATGAACAAACTATAACTTTCAATTACTAACAAAAGTATAGATCGCAAAACAGTAATGTTAAACGCATTATGGCACGTATGCAATGCTCAAAGGCAAACGTTTTGGGCCATACAGCAGGGGGTGTGACTGCATGTGTTTAATCAACACCTTCCTGTTGTCTGAACAGAAACATTAAAGGCACAAAAGACGCCACAATAAGAAAAAAAACTAGCTAGAGACATTACCTGCACTACTTGTGAACAAAAAAAAAAAAAATATATATATATATATATATATATATAGTTTTTTTGTTTGTTTGTTTTAAGAGTTATACAATTCCTAAAGTGTTACATTTTGATATTGATTGTATGCTTCATGATTCAATTAAAATAAATAATAAATATTTTTTCAATTAAGAATTTATTTTCTTTTATAAAATTATTGATTGTCCAGAGTCTATATGTTTATCTGTGATTCTGAATGACTTTCCAAAATGACAGCAGTTGACAGACAAGAAGAAAAAACATGAATGAAAATGAATCAGTTGAAGGTAAACAATACTATAGGGCTATTGAATAAACTGATTCAAGGAAACCACAAACATTTCAAACTGTTTACACAAAACTAAAAATGTAAAAACTAAAGAGCATTTTTAATCAATGTTCTGTACTCCAAAAAACAAAACACAAGGCTCAGAACATAAGCATCTAGACATTTGAAATAGTCCTGGTGCACACACTTGACTATACACAAAGTTAATAGTTCTATCTATCTATCTATCTATCTATCTATCTATCTATCTATCTATCTATCTATCTATCCATCCATCCATCCATCCATCCATCCATCCATCCATCCATCCAATCTACATCAAGGATGGACAAACTTTTTGACTCGCAGGCCACAAGTGGTCCTAAAATTGGACACGAGGGCCGAGTCAAGATGGTGCAGACAGATGGAGTTTTTTCTTTGGACTAAGATAATTGGCACATAACAGTACTGTGTAAAACCTAAGATTCTCCATTTCTAATACCCTTTAGGACACAAAATACTGGGGAAACACACGTCCACACTGAATGATAATATAAATAAGTCATTTAATTTGGACACGGTTGGCGGGCCACATTTGGCCCCCTGTCCTCAGTTTGCCCGTGCTTGATCTACACCTATAACCACATATGTAAATGCACCCTGTTCCACGCCTGGTACTGAGCTCTGGTGTCCTTTCCTATTCACAGTTCAACTGGTCCACTCAAGCCCTTTTATCTTTACAGTTTTTGGAGGATTATTCTACGCTGGATCAAAACAGGAAACCATTTCCAGCCATTCTCTCCATTCTTTGTGAACCTCCTCTAATCCCTTCTCTCCTCTCCACTTTCTCCTCTTCTGTCTGACGGTCTATAATTCCAGCCTTCTCCTCCCATGCTCCCTCTCATCTCCTGACTTCCCCCCTCTTCCTCTCCCGCATCTTTACGTCTTTATCTCATCCTCTCCACTTTCCTCTCCAATTTTTACTTTGATCCCTATAACAGAAGCCTATATTCCTCTCCCCATCCTCTCACTCCTGCCACTACCTCTCACTTTCCTCTGCTGCGGATGTCCTCCTCTGACTCCTCTCCCTTTCACTCATTGCCTTCTCTTCTCCTGTTTCCTTCCCACTTCTCCCCATGACTTGGTCTCCTGTCCTTAAGGGACAAGTCCTCACGCAGAAAGATCCAGAAAACAAAAAAAAATGATGATGAGGCCAACCTGCAGCGGGTCATAAGGGAGACAGCTGGATGAAACACAGTTAGATGAAGTTTGTACAACTTTGTTGTGTGTGTGGAGCCGTACCTCATGGCGTGCCTGTCTGACCCCTCCACCACCATGACATCCGCACACACCCGTGCATCCACATGCATACGCTCAGACTCTGACCGTGACTCGACAGAGCATTAAATTACTGCCTCACCATCACTGCTGAGGGGGGGAATGGCTTCTCGCTGTCTTTTATCCTCACTTCCTCCCGCTCTGGCTCCTCTTCCTCGCTTCTTCTACATCTGCTTCTCAGTTTCCTTTATAACCTTTCCTTTTTTTTTTTTTTTTTTTTTTTTTTTTTTTGCTTTTTTTTTCCCCCCTGCATCCCTTTTTTTTTTTTCTCGTCTTTTCTTTCCCGGCAGTAAACCGGCGTCTTTCACATCACTATCACATCCTGTCACATCTTTATCAGCGGCGCTCTATTTTCCTGTCTGCATCCTTTGGACACATCTTTTCTTTCTTTGTCTGGTAAACACTGGATTATCTTACAATGACTTGGTATTTTTTTATTTTTTTTCCTCACATTTCCTTGTGTCTGGCTCTCCTCGGAAGCTTCAGGATAATCTAATGATTACCGTCACTACATCCATTCCCCTCCTCTTTCTTTCATTTACCCACAGTGCGCTCTCAAAGCCTATCACGTATGACACAGTGTTTCTCAAATCCTCCTCCTTTCTTTCCCTGTTCTTACTATCACTGTCTGCATTATGACTGTCTCCTTCTTCCCTTATCTCCATCCCTTCATGTTTCCCCTCCCGGCAGTCATTACCCCACGTCTGCCTGTGTCAGGTTTCATCCTGTCAGTGAAAGGTCAGCAGCAGGGATTTCCCTGGGCATCACAGCCAGCGGCTTTAGCAATTGACATCACCAGCCTTATGCTGCATATTAATAATAAAGCCAGCAGCCTTGCCCCCTTAATGCTACCAGCTTGCATATTAAAGAGCTAACACAGTAGCTTCAAGCTTGAGTGCTGCCCTACACGATGTTGAAAAAAAAAAAAAAAAAAAAAAAAAAAAAAAAAAAGAAGCCACGAGCAGCTTCCGTAATGTTGTCGCCAAATGGCCCTGGGACGCGTTACCAACAATCCCCACTTGGTGCATGTATTTAAAAAGGCAAGCAGATGCAGGCGAAGGGTTAAGCGCAGCGCTGCATCGTTTATTAAAGTGTACAGCTCTACAGGTCAGACAGCTTTTGGCTTAGTGTGCATTCTGTTCAGGCAATGAGATCTAATACAACAGCCATTTGTTGATGGGTTGGCCGCTTGCTCCGTTGACGGAATCATTTATTTCCCCGAAAATGTCAGTAATCTGGTCTTTTTTTTTTTTTTTTTTTTAAAGGAGGAGGGAAACTGACATGGTGGGAATTAGTCTCTCCTGACGTCCTTCGTCCTCCTACTGCTCACGCTGTTGTGATTCACTGCAGGTGCAACTGTTAAAGAGGTGACACCATAAATGATTCATGGCAAAGTAGCTGTCACCTTTAGCTTCAGCTCCTCCATAACAATTAGGTTTAACATCATGACATGGTTCCGTAAAAGACTCTAGTGGAAGTGGAACAAAGACAAACAGGTCAATATAAAATCTGAGTCTGATGGGATGAACATTAAAAATAATGATAAAAAATAAACTATGTCAGATGAAGCATCTCCACAAAGAGCAGAGACAGGGAGGTTTGTAAAAGACTAGGATGTGTGATATTAAACACAAAATAAAATTATTAGGTCAGTCTAGATTAAGTATATCAGAGAGGCATGTTAATTTTGGAGCTTTACAGCTATTTGCCCACATAAAAAAATGTCTGGGTCAAAATGAGACATAACATCATTTTTGTATATAAACGGCACACATATGTTCCACTACACCAAAGGTGCCAAACTCAGGCCGTGGGACCAAATCTGGGCCGCAGTGTAGTTATATTAGGCCTGCAAGATCATAACAAATATGTACTGTACTAGAGTTGCCCACTGGTATATAGGTATATATTAGTGCATGGTCTTTGTTATAGCAGAGACATTTAGGTTTTTTTGGTTGCAGGTCTGTAGAAAAAAATAAAAAAACATTGAAAAAAATAAAGGCAAATACCAGTGATGTGTGATTTATTTCTTATTGAATTTTTCATGTGTTGATAATATTAAGCTCAGATTCAATGTTCCTAAAAATCAAGATTTTTTTAGGGTTGACACATGAAGAAGCACAAGCCAGACAGTTGCATGAGGCTCCAGCCACTAGGGGGAGCAAATATTCAGTCTGCCCCATGACTTCATAGCAATTTTTAATTTTGGCCCACTGCAAAATTGACTTTAACACCCGTATATCTGTACTGACCACTTTTCCTGCTAACGTCAATCTCCATAAAATCCACCGATTATTAGATTGGATCCATAAAATAAGCTGTAATGGTGCCATCTAATGACTTTCAGCTTCATATGCAACCGTTTTACCCCAAATCTATTTTGAGGAGCCAAATGATTTTGTGAAACCCAGGTATTTTGACATTGAGTTTTTGTTGTCCAAGGAAAAAAACTTTAACGATATTGGCAAGAAAAGCCAATCTGATTTTATTTTTCTGTACAAATAAGAGGAAAGCATTACACAGTAAAAAAGTTAAACCAACGAAGACTTATTTTAAAGCAATATTGCTCTTTAAAGTTGATTAAAATGAAGACAAAGCTTGAATCTGTGAGTGGAAACAAGATAAAGTCTCAACCTTGTTACTAATAGCTTGAATAGCAGAAGTAAATTAGGCTGCAAAATGATGATGGATTAAACTGGCAACTCAAAGAACTAATTTTCCTGACTTTAATGCATTTTACTCTTGTGAGCATGGCACATTAGGTTCCAGTACTTTTGACAAAAGTAAAATAGTGGCTTAAGGTCAAGGTTTTTGCTATTTCAAAATTTCACACCGGATCACATCTTCATTCACTCCTACACAGCAAAAAAAAAAAACCTTGGGAAAATGTGTTGCTAAAAAATAACCTCTAAATATTCCCCATATTCAATTTGCCTTATTCTTGGACGTGATCAATTTCTGCCTAGAGAGCTCCGGTCACCAAGGAAACATCCATTACGGTGATCCTCTCGTCAATGCACTACTTTTGGCATAAGTAGCTAATGTGACCCAGCGTGTCCTCCTGTCGTGTTGATATATTCACTGCAAATATTTTACTCCCTCCATTTATTTCTCCGCCGCTGTGCATGTGTCAGGGACATGGGAGGCGGCGCCGTAGTCACTGCAGCAGCTGAACAAGGCAGAATCAGATTATGATTTTACAGTGTCAAGGGAATTGCGGGAGATATCACGCAACTGTTTGCCTTTTGTATCGTTGGCTTTGTTACATCGTCTGAGCGCCGTTGAAGCTGTAGCCTGCAGTTAAATAATTCATAATTAGATTTAATCCAAGCAGCCGTCCTTTGTCTGCTATTCTTTTTTATATCGCCGCCTGCAAGTTATTTACAACCTTGTGTTTATGAGATCGAAAAACAACCCACATTTTCCTGCTTTTTCTACTAATATCTGACTAAAGTTGTTGTTTTTTTTTTTTTCTTTGCCATATAGGAAGGATTTGTGTAATCCTGACATTCTCTCAAGGCATTGTGTTATTAGAAATCACAGACGCAGGCTTTATATGTCTTAAATATTACATTATCTGAGAAATGCTCACATTTGGTCCAGATATTTTATGTAAATATGTGAAATTATTACCTCAGGGCAGATGTACTCAAACTTTATTTTCTGCATCTTTATACAGTATCTTGTAGATTGGACTACCGTATAGTCAAGGCCCCTGGATGTTGACGCTCTCACTGTTTTGGAACCAAAACGAAGATGAACTTCGTTGATAAATTCAATCAATCATCTTCATCCCCTTTTGTGTTATCTGTCTAAGGGCCAGCAGTCTCCACGACTGCCACCCAAATCACACTGCTCCATACTGTCAGCCTTCCTGTATGTGGTGAGCCCACTGGACATTATGTGGGTCTGGACGGTGCTATGATCAGGGAACCTTAATGGCAACCTGGAAGCTCAGGGATTAGAACCAGAAGCCCTGTGGGCCCATGATTATAATAATCTTGTCTGCATATTTCTCATCAAATTAAGGTATTTTGTGATTTTGTGATTTTTTCATTAGCCTGATTTTTTTTATATTTTATAAAGTTTGTATTTTTGGATAGGACATTGGAAACCCATCATAATTGTCAAATTAAGCATGTATTTATTATGTATGTTTTATGTAATATTTTGTAAAAACTGACATTTAGCAATATCAGGATGTCCTTCATTAAAATACAAAGATTTTGAGAAAAATTTCATTTTTTTTAATTTTTAAATTCTCTATATCTTGTTTGCATTTTTGTTATCAAATTTTTGTTATCATTTCGAGACTTTTCGGAAAGTGGTGGCCTAGTGGTCAAGGAATTCTGCAAGGTTCTAATCCACCAACTACCAGGCTCTGATCATAGCACCGTCCCGACCCACATAACTTCCAGTGGACTCACCACCCACAGGAAGGCTGACAGTATGGAGCAGTGTGATTTGGGTGGCACCAGCAGCCCATGCAGCCCAGAGATGGACACCCAGCTGAAGATGGATATACGGATTAGGGGAATTTCTTAGAATTATCCCTATTTCTTCCCAAACATTGTGACTGAACAAAAGTTCACACATTTTTATTTCCCGATACCTTACCATGCTACACAGGCTGCCCACTGGAAGCCAACCACCCCAACCGGGCTTGGAACTTGCCCCGGAATTGAACCCTGGTGTTTCACACCATAACAGAGTCTTTGTTAGATTCATTCATTCATGCATCTTCTTCTGCTTGTCCATTGCCAGGTCGCAGGGACAGTTGGCGCCACCCAAATCACATTGCACCACATTGTGAGTCTTCCTGTGGGTGGTGAGTCCTCAGTGGTAACCTGGCAGCTGGTGCATTAGAACCTTAAGCCCTGTGGACCCAAGTCTGCTTCCTTAACCGCTAGTCCACCACTGCCACCTTTGTTCGATTTTCTAACCTAAAATCTTAGGTTTAGTAGGTTTAAGTTTAGGCGAAGGCCAGTCAAACTCAACAAACATTTTTAGTCATTCATTGCTGTGTCTCCAGCTTCACATTAGCATGTTTTAATGCTGCAACAGTCGTACTGTATTAAAGGCTGATTGCATTTGTGTATTCATCGCCATTGCTGGGGGAGAGCAAAGTAAACATAGCTTCACCTGCAGTAAACAGTTTACCTCACTGCATTCTAATATATTCACGCAAGATAAACACACGTATAGTCACAGACGCCACTCAATATTTAAAGTTTCATTCATTAGTGTCAGTCATATTTCAAGGCTCATTAGCAATTAAAAAAAAGAAGAAGTGGGAATAGTAAACAGCCGCAGTGATTGCCTCTTAATTGGATGAATAAAGATGGTTCCAGTTTGTCTCATGTCTGTGCAGATTCTCAGTCATCCAGGTCATTCAATCCAAACTTAGTTACTTCGAAGACAACTGGACACAATAGGTTTCTTGAAGATGTTTCACCTCTTCATCCAGGAGGCTTCTTCTGGTCCGACGACAGGGAAGTCCTGGAATTTAACCTCAATGAGGCTGCATACCTATGGTCATGAACCTTGGGTCATGACCCAAAGAACACGATCCCGGATACAAGCGGTGGAAATGAGCTTTCTTCGCAGGGCGGTAGGTCGCTCCCTTAGAGATGAGGAGTTCTGTCCCCCGGGAGGAGCTCGGAATAGAGCCATTGCTTCCCCACATCGAAAGGAGTCAGCTGAGGTGGCTTGGGCATCTACATCGGATGCCCCCTCGACGCCTCCCACGGGAGGTGTTTGGGTCATGCCCCACTGGGAGGAGACCCAGAGGAAGACCTAGGACATGCTGGAGCGACTACGTTGCTCGACTGGCCGGGGAACACCTTGGGAACCCACCCAGACGAGCTGGAGGAAGTGTCTAGGGAGAGGGAAGTTTGGGTATCCCTCCTCCGAATGTTGCATCCGCGACCCAGCTCCGGATAAGCAGATGAAGATGGATGGATGGATGGATGGAGGCTGCATACCTGTGAAGGGAGGTTGTTGTAGAAAACAAAAGGCTAAAAGAGGGAGGTGAAGTTACAGGGTGACGTGTCACCGCTTGTTCCAGTTGAGTTTTATGTTGAGTTAGAGGTGTGAACGGAGGAGTGCAGGGTTGTATTGGTATCAATTGTTTCTCTTCTTTGTGATGGAACCCTGGTCAGAGAATTTTCTGGGCAGAGAATTCAAAACATTATGGGTGGATGAAAGATTGTGTCTTAGTCCTCCTCCTCTGTTAAGAGAGGGTTTCTCCAGGTCGATGTAGATGGCTTCCTTCACTCCTCTCTGCAGGATGTGGACATCCTCATCCACAAAACTGTGTCCCTCCTCTTCCAGGTGTAAGAAGAGAAAGGGACACAATGTCCTATCACTGGTACTTGGTTAGAACAGCAGAAGCCTCTTGGATGAGAAGTGTGACGGCTTCAAGAAACCTACGATGTCCCGTTGCCCTCGAAGTAACTAATTTTGGATTCCAGTTTGTTTGTTGCTCATGTTATCGTCACAAATTCCTTTATACCACCAGGCTAAAGAAAACCGCCGCCTGTATTTCTGGCTTTTTCTTTTTGGCTGAAAGCAGCTGTAAACCTCAAAAAATTGACCTCCTTTGTGATATCAGCTCGCCAGAATAAGGTGGTGACTCAATACATCGTGCACCAAGTGTGTACATAGATTTGTACCACTTGGAAATTGATTTTGCACCACAAAGCAATAGGCAGAGCGAAGAGAGCCGGGCCTGATAAATATAAGTAAGTACCAGCGGTAGGACATTGATACTGCTATGCTGTGACTGGGTGGAGAAGTCAGACTCACTCATGCGAGAGACAAAGCGGATGGAGACCTCATTTTAAAAGCAGGTGTCGGTGATGTTTTAACGCCAAGGGCAAGGTCGGAACATTTCTCATTTAATACTGAGATATTCTATACTATCCTGCCCCTTTGGCAACTGTGGAATGGAACTGGGTGAGAACCTGAAGGTATTTTCCTCCATTCAACAGTGAGGTCAGTTAATAAAAGACACTGTTTTGTTATTGTCAGATAATGTTTGTGTTTTCTAATCAAATATAATGTGCATTCAGCTGAGAATGCAATCAAAAATAAAGGGTAGAATATAGAGATATAAAGGGAAAATTGGGATCTTTAATGAATACTAGCAAATATGAAATCCCGATATTCAACCATCCGTAACATTATGTATGGATGTGCACTGGGACTTTCCCTGTAAAATACTATTGGTGCCTGGGCAAGGAAAGATAAAGATAAAAAAAAAAAAAAAGCTTTGCTCTGATAAATGTAATTTTTATAATCCCTTTAGTAATCTGGGAATTACAAATCAGATCTGAGATCAGGCTGTGGGGCATGTTCATCTCTTTTAACCCGGGCAAGAAAAATGAAACAGAAAAGGACAAACGTGGGTGATTGTGCTGTAGAAAAAGTAGGTCTTGTGTAAAAAAGGCTAACCTTATTATTATTATTTTTTTTCACCATGAAGGACTTTTTTTTTTAATTTTTCATTATATTGGTTGAATGATATTTATATTCCAATGTAAAATTAACACCTTAAAATTAAAAAAAAATAAAAAAAAATCCTGTTCTTCATATAAAAAATATTTCTATATAGCTACTTTTTTGTCAGTCAGCTTATTACAAATGTTTAATTCTTCTTGTTTCTGTCAGTAGCTGTAACCAGGCTAATGCCCTTTTTTATCATGACTTACATTCATCATCACCCTGCAAAGAAAAAGCTCCCAGGCCCTGTGCCCTATTTCACTTTGTTAACATTACTATCAGCATTGTGTATAATTGTCAGGAAATCATTAAGTATTTATGTCCCTTAAATGATCTGATGGAGATAATTATCCCATCGATTTATCATGAGTTGACGTACATGCGAGGATGCCAGGCTGCAGGGGTGAGGTGGAGGACACTGATGAGAGGATGACAGAGGAGAGTGGGGAAAAGAAAAAAAAAAAAGAATTTGTGTGTAAACATCCTTGTGTGTTTGTAAATGTGTGTGTTTTTTTAAAGTGCTGAGCTTTTTATTAATGCTAAATCCCCCTTTTGCCCCCTGGAAAAAACTTAATATGATTTATTCATTTATTAACATTTTAAAAGCTGAGTTTTAGACCTAAAAGTTTTGGTCCTTCTCCCCCTTTTCCTGCCTGCAGTGTGTGTTTGTCCCTTGGTTTACCTCGTCAACTCGTCCCCGTGGAAAGCTGTACCATGTGAGGGGGCTGCAGCTGTGTCTGACATGGATGGGTGATGGTGCATGGGGGTATCTGCGTAATGTGAACCAGGTCAGAGGAGATGCTCAATTTAGTATCACATCTCTCAGTCACCAATAACAATACATAATGTACTTTTCTTGAATTATGCACACACACATAATGATGAGACCTTTCCAGAAACTCCATGCACACTGGACATACAGAGTATTTTATAGAGGACAGATGGGAGTAATACCCCTCATTAGGATAAATACTTCCACTGACATTTTCTTTATTACTCATTAATCCGAGAAGATAAAGTAAACTGTTTTGCTATATTTTCTACTTAAATTTCAATATATATATTATTGATCTGTGTTGTAAATGGGGCAACAGTGGTTTCCATGTGGCTTAGAAGGCGGACTTGGATCTGCAGGGTTTCAGGTTCTAATCCAATGCTGCCAGGTTGCTCTGGCCGT
>JAFBJS010028433.1:70351-88908 GCA_016785265.1 Paraplagusia blochii
TGGTTTTGTGTTCATTGTTTCCCCCAGGTGATAAACCTTTAGTGGAACAAGGCATTAAGATGAACAAGGAATTGAAGAAAACAGCAGAGTGGTCTAATCATTTTTTCACACGCTTCACCAGATCCCAGGTCAGCCTCAATTCTCACTCTTCCCGAAAGGACTGTCTCTGAAGAATCTATGGAACCCCACTTGGAATGGGAGGGTTTCAGGTTCAAGTCCACCACCTGCCAAGGTTCACTGAGCATGGCACCGTCCCCACTCACCGCTATAGGAGTTTGCGATCTTTCCTTCCTTCTTCATTGTGTTAGTGGTTGACAATACATTTGTTTGTCACTTCAATTTTCCAAAGTAGGAAAAAATAAATCCTGGATGCCTTCTTCAGTGCATGCACATCCTCAGTGACAGAGAAAATTGGGTGACTCCGTGGTGATAATGGTAGAGATGCAGCAGTAATGAGTGACAAAGATAGTCTACTACTACAGTCTACTAAAAATAATAATAATAATAATAAAAATATGTCCTGTGTGTCTCTATCCCCACAAAACAGTACTATGCCAACAAGAAAAATAAAATATCTGACACCCCCACTCCAACCTGTCTCCATCAACAACTACAACTAAACCAATAGGTCCACTTTTCCTGGACGACGTCCATGCTGCTCAAACAGCTCCCTTATTATCTGATTATGTCTTATTATTAGACTTGCCCATGGGGACTCATGTGTTCATCTTCTCACACTTTTCTGTATGTTATTTTTACATAATTTGACACGTTGACACAAAGTCCATGAAGCTGCTCCATCTGCTACTAAAATAGCTGCAGGTGCTCAGTGAACTGCGCATCTCTTCCAGCTGCAGTTTGTCAATGAAAGCCATTCTTTGACAGCTCTGTGTGCAGCGGAGACTTTTGTTTACTAATCACAACCAGTTGCAGGAGAAATAGCTTCGGGGTGTTTGAAAGCACAGAAATGACACCCAAATATCCACGGTGCTATGGGTTTCGCCGGGACCTGTGTCCCAGTGTGTTACCTGGAGTCTGCAGCAACCACATAATTGTGAATTCACACGTTTAAAGGCAGAATTGTTCATTTGTATTCTGTTGCCTAACTCTTTTCAGTGGCACAGACTGAGCTGGAGGTCTGTGGAGCAGAAAAGTCACAACAACAGCACTGAGTTCTGATGATGACTGAGTGAAAAGCTAATCCAAACAGGCTAGGTTTGGTAGGTTGGTGATCGTTTGGTTTTGTTTGACTACTTCAGGGTCTTTGACTAATTTTTTACACAAAATAGTCTCTTTTTTTGGTCTTTTAACAAGCTCTCTTTAATTTTGTTGATATACTTTAGTTTAATTGAAGCTATGCTGATTGGTTTATTACAATACAGAACTGCAAATAAAAACTGCACATGATGGAAACAGAAGCAAACTCCTTGTCATTGTGACATTGTGATTCACACCACTGCAAACAATGAAATTCAACCTCTGACTTTAACCCATCACCAAAGTGAACAGTGCGCAGCTTTTGAGCGCCTGGGGGAGCAGCGAGTGGGGACAATGCCATGCTCAGTGGACCTCATTGGTAACTTGGCAGTTGGTGGATTCAAACCTGTAGCCTTTCGGACCCCACTACACTTCCTAAACCAGTAGGCCACCACTGCCCCATGATGATAATAGTAAAAATGTTTCCGATAACTGAACCTGCAAATTTTCCGCAATAAGGTTGTGTAGCGCCACAGTATGTCATAATTTTTAGTTTAAACGTCTTCAACCATATACACTGTTTAGAATGTATTTGGTCTACTGTAGAAGACTACAGGGAGAAGCCCTATGTATTGGAAAGAGTGTAGGCCTGTAAGCAGACTTGGGCCTGGGAGGCTTGGGATCCAAGTCTACCAGCTGCCAGGTTGCCACTGAGGTGCTCTGATCACAGCTCTGTTCCCGCCCCACATAACCCACAGTGAGCCCACCACCCACAGCAAGGCTCACAGTATGGTGCAATTGGATTTTGGGTGTCAGTTGTGGAGACTGCTCCTCCTGCAACTTGGCAGATGGAGATGAATAATAGCAAAGAATCCATTTGATGACTGTTGTAGTTGGTTTAGTGTTGATGATGTAGCGATGTAGAAGAAGGAAGTCTCCACTGACTGCAGATAGAAGAGGTTATTGCATGTGAATCCTCAACCAAACATCCCCATATTTCCAACTTTTATTCTCTTTTGAAGACCTGTGGATAGAACTTGGGGGCTTTTCCGTCCTCACTTGGTGTTCTCTTACCTCCCCCTTTACACAAGACATGGTGATGCTCCTACAAGACCTTCAGATGCTCCAGTTTCAGGCTGAACACATACAGTTGCATGATGTTAATCACACAAATGACCATGGTTATTAAAAGACACTGACCACTGACCACGAGGCATATTTAAATGTGTAGTTAATGTCTTGGGTACAGCATTCCAGAAGAAACACAGTGGTGACAGTGGTGACCATTAACATTTACCTCAAGGCCTATCCTGCAAACCTGGGCACAGATGTTTTGTGCAGAATACAAGTCAGACTTACTGTATTTTCACGACCATAAGGCCCACCGTACTAATAGGTGCAGCCTCAGTCATGTGTGCCATTAATATTTTAACACACACATAAGGCGCACCTGATTATAGGGCGCGGCTTTTATATACAATGCACGCCCACACTTCCCCCTTTAACGTTCTCATAGTGTCCTCTACTACGTCCGCCTTGCAACAACATACACACAAGCATACAAGTGTGCTATTTGAAAATAGCGGGAGCAAAACAACGCCCACACTTCCCTCTTTAACGTTCTCATTGTGTTTTCTACTACACACAGAACGCAACGCACTATAGGGCCGCACATTTGGAAGAAAATCTAAGACTTTTATGTGTGCATTATAGTCGTGAAAATACGGCATTATTCGTTTTGCCAAGCCATATTTTATTTCTTATGTTTCAGGAATCACTCTATTCTTTTTCACTTTTTTCCTAATGTTGATAATGAGGATTTGCCATACGCATTATATTTTAGTTCATCAACGGTAAAACCTTCACGCCAGTCACAATTTCTCATATTTGGTGCAGTTGGTTGCTTTTATCTGTCTGAAAACGGTTCCAACTCACTGACAAGACAATCGGGGCTTTGTGTATCAACTTTGCTTAAGGTCGAAAAAAACCTTGGGAGACTTTTCTTATGATCCAATCAGATGAATCAACACAGAAAGGGCCAAAAAAATAAAAAGCACCACACAAATAAACACCGTAGGACATTTCCACGCCCACTCAAGTAACACTTCTCCATGATTAGGATCTCCTGTTGGCTTCAGTGACATCATTTTTCCCCGTCTTTATGATAAGGCCGTCTACGGATCTTGGGATTCTCTTAAATATATTTGCATATAAGGGCTCAGGGTCTGCTTACTCCACGTGTGCTCAATTCCACGTTGACTGAAACTAACCAATGAAACACTGGCACTGGGTGTTTCCCTCTTTGATACATGAGGCCCCAGGAGTTTGAGGAAACTGGAGAGCTTAACGCACTTGTCGGTGAATTCATCAATCTGAGTTACAGCATGGACTAATAATCTATCGTCAAGCAATTATGTCACATCCCAAACGCAGCCACTCTGACCTTGGGGGCCTGAGGCCAACCATATTTTTGATCGTTGATAATGGATCCCAGTGCATTAGGCAATTGAGGAGAATGGATAAATTCCGAGTATAGATGGAGGATAAGTACGTTTACATCACTCCCGTCATACCAAGGACAACACAGTTTCAGGGCGGGGTCGAGCGATGACAGTTTTGTGTTTTACTTTACAGTCTAACTGTGTGTATAGCTGTATATATGTGTGTTGCTGAAAGCTGGAGCCTGCGAAGATCTCCATAAATATTCTCTCCGGATGCTACAGGGAGTGACTTGGTAAAAGTCCATAAAAATAGACGTGGGGGCAAAGGTCAACAGCCGCCATATGGCTCTGTGTGCTCTGCTACTCACTTTCCTAGAGTACATTAATAATACAAGATTAAACACTGATGTACTACAGGTCCATGGTTCTCTACACCAGGAGAAAGAAACATGAAATCTATCAAGCAGATAGAGAAATTGCAATTTCAACAAGTAAAATAATTTAGTTGAAATGGTACGTGTGGATGTGTAGGTTCTAAATTTATGGATAATAATTCAGTGTCATCTTTTTGGAAGCTCAGGGAAACGTTCTGGATTCACAGGAGCATTAACTGTTAATTTATGAGTGTTGTTAGTAAGGTGATGGAAGTATATATATATATATATATACTGAATCACTGAAAAGAAAGTAAAGGAAACAAAAGTGTTTTGCTGCATTTGCTTGTTCTTTTTTGACCTTGGGTTTAAAACCTCTGGTCTGGGGACTGTTTTTGGTCCGTAGGTCATGTGGAAATTGGACGCAGTGGAACACATTGAAATATATCCCTCAGTTTTACCATTTTAGTTCATCCAAAATGGAATCCAATCCCTCCAAAGTAAAAGAAAAATTAGATATGATATTACTTTAATATTATCATTTGACATTGACAGCTTATGTTGACCAGTCGTTGGAACAACGACAGGTTTGGGATCACTGATGTAGACAATAAGTCAATATTTAGCCAACAGTTTAACTCTTTCTGCTTGAATGTCCGAATAAAAAGAAAAAAAAATCATACAATGTGATATAAACCCCAAAAATATATATCTTTAATGCAGTAGACTCGGATTAACATACTCTGTCTGTCCAACTCGCTACTATTTATCCTTGTCAATTCCTCGGTGGCTGCATGCTTACCCCCACCCTCCGTATACAGTGCTTCTGTGACAGAAACACACACACACAGACATACACTAAACCAGACAGGGCAGCGCAGCAGATGCAGTCAGCGTTATGCACCAGCGAAGCATAACAGTGCAGTTACCCTGAATGGCATGAAACAGAATACCTCATCACGAAAGAGAGCAGAGAGCAGGGCTGAGGGGCTGAAAGCAGCAGCGGGGGCATCTAACATACTTGTCACATAATGAGTTCAAGTACTTATCACCCATCGTGATCCAATTCCAGAGCTCGCACCTCACACACCTGTTATGTTTTTGGCACACGGCTGTAAGTCGGGGAGAAGTTATGAAGTGTAGTAAAATATCCTGCAAAATTACTGGGTACAGTGATTTCTGTTCTTTTTCACACTGTAGAAGGCCATAAAAAAATATCATTGGAATTTGCCATTTGGGATGGAAAATTGGAAGACAGTGCATAAGGGGATGTGAACTATTTTCTTCTATTTATTTATGTTGCAATAGTTTAGTTTGCTCTACTTGAGCAATTCCCTCCAGATGGATTTCGAGAGATGGAGCTACCAGAGAGGAGACACCAGGGGCGTAGCCAGAACCCATAAAATGGGTGGCCCCCGAAAAAAAAATCAGGTGGGCCCAACCCCAAAGTGTTATAGCCTAAGTTTGATGATGAACATCATCCCTCGTTATGACATGGTCAGCCCTCTCATTGGATGGGGCGGGTCTGACTGACAAGTTGGCGGGCCCAGGCCCACCCGTGGTTACGCCTATGGGAGACACAGAGGGAGACCAAAGAGGAGATTTATGGATGCAGTAAGAGAGAACATAGAGGTAGTTGGAGTTAGAGTTGATGATACAGAGGACAGGGTGAGATGGAAAATGTTGACTTGCTTCGGCAACCCCTGATGAAAGGGACAAGTCAAAAGGAAAAGAAGAAGAAGAAAGAATAGCAATGTCTAGCAGATCACAGAAAAAGGCTTTGTGGGCCACATTTGGGCCCTGGGCCTTGAGTTTGACACATTAAAACAAAAAAGCGTGACAACAAACTACAAGTAAATTCAGTCAGAATTTAATTTTTAAAAAATATTAACAATCTGAACAGTCACAACAGACAGCTGGACGGAAAGTGAGCAGAGATTTTAAGTGAAAACTTTCCTACATTTAAGTAAAAACTTCAAATAAACAAAATAATAAATGCAATGTTGACTAGGACGGGGTGTAAACATCTTACCTGTTTAATGTGCCAGAACAGGCAGAGGACACATCATCCATATGCCTGTCTTTTTCCAGTCATTGTCCAATACATTATAATACGGTATCCTCAGAATACTGACGTCGTCATCCTACCAAATACAGTGCACACTGAGCAACGAACCACTGTATTTAATTTTAAGTAGGAAACATAAAAATCCCTGACCTATGTAGAAGTTGAAAACACTTCCATTTAAGTAAGTATAGACATTTCAATGATATAACAGGTGGGATAGAGCAACAAGGTGCAAGCAGTGCAGAAAAACCCATTCACTTTTCTGATGTTTTTCTTACAAATTGCAATGTTCGCTTCCCCCTATATACGGACAGTAATGGTTTTGTAGCATTTGCCAGTAAAAGAAAAAAAGAAAGAAAAGAGCTTTTTGTCAAAGTAGAGGTTTCACTATCCCATTTTTCCTATTTGCTGTTAAACATCCATCATCTTGTGCGTAACAAAAAAAAAAAAAAATAACCCTCAAAATACATTTTTCTAACGTTTTCTTAAGAGGACTAATTTTGACATAAGATTTACAAACTCTTTTCTTCCCATTTTCAGGCTGGCTGAGCCGTATGAGAGTGTATTCAGTGGCTAAGAGACGAGATGCTCTTCAAAATCAGTCCTCTGGGCTCACTTGACATAACGCTTTCACACCGCATCGCATTCATGTCATCGAGCTACTTTGCCAAACCCAGGGCAGCTGTATGACATTTTAAGCAAAAGGAAAATGGCCTTGTGACATTTAGCAGATAGCAACAATTTATCTAGTGTCTTAAACTGGAGTCAAGCGGAGCCGCGGCTTCTCCGTGCTCGGCTGTACGCCGTATCACGCTGTGTCGTACACGACCGTATCACGCCGCGCTCAAATTCTCTTCCCGATACAGTGCCGAGCCTTACCTCAGCCTCACACTGTCGTCTGTTAGCACTCTCCTTTCAGGAGAACAGGCACAGGTTGAGGCGCTGCAGCGTTCCGCGCCACATGAATCGTGGTATTAATATAAATTTTCTAATTAGCATCAGGGCGCCATGTAGCCGCAGAGAGACTGTTTAACAGCAGTTGCGAATAGACAGTTTGACAGGGGTTAAAGCTTGTGGTATGATGTCTGCTGGCTGCATTTTGGCTGCAGGTACAAGAATTGCATTAAGGTATCTTAAAGACATTTTTGCTCATTTAATGAATCAACAAACCCAGTTAAACACCTTTATTCCCCTAATTTCCTAGAGCTCAAACAGCACGTACTTTTAGTATTCTACCAGAAATGGCATCGTCATGAACCTTAGGTCGTGATTGTAAAAAGACGATCTGGGATACAAGCAACCCAAATGAGCCTTTTCTTTAGGGTGAGATAGGTTTAGCAGCTCTGAGTACAGTTGCTACTCCTCTCAATCAAGGAAAATTAGCTGCGGTGGCTTAGGCATTCATATCAAACCCCCCTGGATGTTTTCTTTGGGAGTTGCTGAAGTCAGGTGCCACTGGAACGGTACCTAGTGGAATCCCCAGGACACACTGGAGTGACTATGTTGATTGCTAGGTCCTGGAACACTTTGGGATTTCTCTAGAAAAAGGGGAAGTAGTGTCCTGGGTCTCGATCTTCTTGCTAAGACTGCTGCCCTCGCAGCTCTGCCTCAGATAAACAGATGATAATGGATCAACTGATGTTTTTATTATCCCCATGGCTGCATATTGTGCCCTACCACATATGGGCTTGTCAAATATAACTCAAAGCATAATGTGGAATATCAATTGTGGTGGAGAATTGGGTATTATGAACAGACGAAGTGTTGGACAAAGTTGATGTGCAATGTTATCATAGAATTGTTGTACGTAAGACGCAACATAAACTGGCGCCTGAATAGCAGACCCAAGAAGTACTCAGGTCAATATCAGGGTACGGGACACAACATTCTACATTTCTGAGGTCTAACGAATGTCTCGTGATGCAGCTGTCAAGTCCAAGTCATGTCCAAGAACTGTGTAAAAGGAACACGCCTGTATCAGTATTTGTTGGTGAGGCTGCTAATGGGATTCGTTTTGGACTTAGTGTGAAACCTTTTGATACAATAAATTCCCCGAGACGGAGAAGAGTGTCCTGGTCTGCCTATTAGACAACGCTTTCTACAAAAAAAAAAAAATGTTGTTGAGAGTAAAGATACAAGAGCAAGGCTTAGCTGTGACAAACCTGGCACAGGGAAGTAGTGGAGACAGACAATACACCAGGTGAAGGGATTCAGAGCAAATACAAACTGTCATATTAAAGTTCCCTTCCACGTCTATTTGTTCCCTAATAAGTTCTTCTAACTCTGTAAGCATGACTAATTGCCTTTAAATATCCTGTTTGCTCTGCATCTGAAAAAAAAAAAAAAAAAAAAAACTCTTTACACGATGTTGTTTATTCGTGTTCTGACTTGCAAATCACTCTAATGGAACCTAGAAATTAAGTGAGTCACATGAGGTGTAAATATTTCTGTAAATAAACTCATCGGCATCAATCTTCGATCTCTGTCCAATGCTGTCCACCTGCATTGCAGTATCATTGCTTGCATCAGTACCATGCATCCATCATTGTCCATAACCGGGTCACAGGAGCAGCAGCCTCCAAGATCGGCACCCAAATCACACTGCACCACAGCAATTCTTTTCTGACCTTCCTGCAGGTGGCGAACCTAATGGAAAGCTCAAACCGTGCTAACATATATGTAACATATAACTTAATAAGTGAGTTGTAAATGCATGTTTCGATGTATGGCAATAGGTTGGTCAAATTAATGAGATAATTCAACATTTCAAAACAAGTTTTGTAAATCCTGTTTCCCTGTAAAGGTCTGTTTCACTACTTCTTCACAGCAGAGATGTTTTGCTCCTTTTGCTTAAAAAGATGGATTTCAGGAAGACAGCAGCGCAGTGCTGGGAGGCTTTTACTGAATCATCACTTTCTAATTTCGGAGGCATCGCATCTGCTACCACTTAACAAGACTGATTGAATCTTGGAATTTTGCAGGGAACATGCATCCATGCGTGGGAATTTGTAAATACATATTCATATGATAATTTTACAAAGCAGGGAGAAACAGGTCGGGAACATTTTTGGTTTTGCATTCGTTGGTGTTTTGCATGAACTGTTGATTGGAATGGAAGTTAATTGGACGATGGACTCACATCCCATCTGTTCACTGGTCTCTCATCGACCATCCCTCTGCACTGCAACATATCCCTTAAAAATGATTAAAAATTGATTTTTAGAACACAGCTTTTAGCATTTCCCTTTTATTGATTTGGAGGTAAGAATTTTTCTGGAATCCACAAAAAGATAGCTGATGCACATACATAATAATTTTAATTTGGCAAAAGTTCCCACCAACAATTTTATCAACAATGTTAAGTAGTATTAAGTATTTGTAGTGGGGGCGTTTTAGCTTCCTCTGAATTTCTGTAACGCATTTCAGCGACGTTGTGATATTTCCCCGTTACAGTTTGGATCTTTAGTCCTGTGGCTTTCCACCTGGTACTGTTGAAGATGCAACAGCTTCAGAAGGCAATCGTGCCCTGTAGGATGTTCCCAACATTTGTGGCAACAACACTGAAGTCATTATAGGTGAGGACCAACTCTAAGCTGCGCGCCTGCGCCATTGCGCACTGCTCCCATGTCCTCCGCGCACAGCAAATCTACGCAGCGCATAAAATAAAATCCAAGCTGAAGTGTGAATAAAATAAGCAAATAGGTTTACTAAATAATTCGTTTTTTTGTAATGCAACTCACCAACTGGCATGTGACAACAGGCGGTACTTTAGTAAAACAATAACTAACACTGTCCAGCCAATGATATGATGCGGTTTACACGCGTTTACATACGCAGCCATTCAATGTCATTAACAGCGCTCAATGCCTAAGTGCCGCTGTTTTGTAGATTAGCATGTAGCTGACAGGGCGGCTGAATGTGAATAGACGGTGAAGACAGATAAACGCCGATCAGCGTTGCGCTAACCCCTTATTGGCGAAACGAACAGGGAGTGGCACATCCACTCACAAAGCCGAAGTAAAAAAGAATTGCGGTTCTTTTAAGATGGAATTGTGCGACCAGAAGAACAAGGGGTGTTACTGGGTGAGATTTTTTTCTACAAAACATGCTGCGAAGTGAAAGTAACAACAAGTTTCCAGAGGGAAAAGTGTGGATAGAATGGACGTTGGACTACGTCAAGCGTCACATTCAGCAGAAAAGTCATTTGAATTCTGGTCTGCTGTTGTCATTTGATTCTTTTAAAGCCAATAAACTTGCTATGATCCCCGGTTTGATACTGGTGTGTGTGGCTACAGCGTGTAATATCTAATGTTGCTCACAGTGGTCCTTAGTTTGCTCAGAGAGGTTGCCTGTCTGCGCAGACATATGAAAAATTAGAGGGAACATTGGTGAGGACCATTCTGTCGATGTCTCAAACTAGACAATCAGGACTGACCAACATTTGCAATTTAAGGTTATTTTGCATCACTTTAGTCTTCAGAGATCAGCTAAGGACAGACCATGATGGGAACAGATGTTACAATAAATGAACACTTTAAGGTTTCTAGTGAAGCAGACAGTGCCTCCTATCCCTGTTGCTGCAGGCGATGCTTTGATTGCTCATGTAAGCATGTGAGGATGTAAAATCCTCCATGGGTGTCCTTTCAAAACTCCAAGGACTCTTTGAGTCTTACTTGATGCACAAGACAAATGATATTCAGGAACCCATCACAAATAATTGTGATTTCTTTTTCCCCTATGTGTTAGGGTCACGTCAAGTGAAGATATGCGCAGCAGAGCGACAGATACAGAGGCCTAATCCCACATCCTTGATTCATTGAGTCGTAATCATGGGATTAAAACCCAGCTGGCTAACACCAACAAAGTCATCGTGACAGGGTCAAACCAGGACGGAGAGTTTTGGCAGATTTTCTGTAATAACTTTTGAGAGGCTTCTGTTCCTATTTACATGGAACTCCTAAATCCTGTTTCCTCTCCTCCAACCTTCCATCCTTATCAGGTGTAATTGATAACTGTGCTAGGAAAGTGTTGGAGAGGTTCTTTCTTTGCCTCTGCACTTCCCCTCCATCTGTTTATCTGCTCCAGTGTGCTGATGGAAGGATCTGTCTGTCCCTCTCTCTCTCTCTCTCTCTGCCCATGACTAGGTTGCTTTTTTCCTCCCTCCGTCCCTCCCTGCATCTCCTCACCCCCGGCCCCTCTGCATATAGACAGCCCTGGTGGTGTGTAGATATGTCAGGAAAGGCATTTGTGCCAGGTCCATGGAACTGTAACCTTGATATTGTGAAGGGCACAGCCGTAACATCTACCTCACACTCTGTTGTCGTCCCTGAAAAGAAAAAAAAAAATACAATGTTACTTTATTTTCTAGCAATGGTGGAATTGCAATTTAAAGTTACACTCTCTAAACCGGAGCAGCCTGCTCTGGGAGCCGCCGTACAGATATTCCAGAGAGGTTCACTCCCCATATGTTCCAGAGTTCTTTTACCCTTATTGCAACCTTTTCAAGCACAGCTTCCATGGGATTCTATGGATTGCTGCTTTTTCACTGGAGAGATTATGGCTGATTAAATGATGCAAAAGAATTAAATTTTCCGCCAAAGTTGAGTCATCTGCTCAGGGATCTTTGATTACTGGGAATGAAAGCTTGAAGTCAATCCTGGTAATTGGACTAAATGTTTGATAGGCATCAGACACATTAACATTATTGCCAACAGTTTTGAAAATTGCACAGGAACAAATTTTGTCTTCGTGTGCAGACTTGTTTGGTATTTTATGGCATTAAAAAGAAAGTGAAAAGAGAAGGTGGTCCAGCCGTCAAGGAGGCATGTTTGGGGATAGGCGTAGCCACGGGTGGGCCTGGGCCCGCCCACTTGTCAGTTCGCCCCATCCAATGAGGGGGCTGATCAAACCTGGCTATACTACTTTGGGGTTGGCCCACCCTAATTTGTTTGGGGCCCACCCATTTTATGGGTTCTGGCTACGTCCCTCTGTTTGGGTCCCCAACTCTGCAGGTTAGGGTCCAATACCTGTGAGGTTGCCACTAAGGTGTTCTGACCTTAGTCCTGTATAGACCCGGCATGGGTAAACCTTTTGACTCGTGAGCCAAAATTGGACACATGGGCTGAGTCCAGAGCAGAAAGATGGATCAGTCATTTGAATTAAGATAAATGGCATAAAATAGTCATGTGTAAAACCTAAAATCCTACATTTCTAATACCCTTAATGATGTCTCCTACTGGGGAAATCTATTATTGCAGGGAAAAGGTAAAAGTATTTTGAAAATATAAATAAATTATTTAATTTGGACAAGGTTGGTGGGCCACATTTACAGTAGAAGCTCAATGGGCCGCATCCGGCCCACGGGCCTTAGTTTGCCTGGTCAAGATCACGGTTTTCCACTGGTCTCAGTCAACCCACATTTTCATGTGGCCATTAAGTCATGAGCCACTCATAGAATTCAAACCAAGCAAATTAATTTTCCAAAAGAATGAATCTTCCTTTACCATACTCATTTTATTCACTGTGCCTTTCAAAATAAAAGTTTTTCTAAAATAAAACACATGCTCAACAGCAGATTTACATTATTTTGATTTTTTGATCAGCTGTTCGTGATCCATTCAGAACAGGTTCGCCACCCACTTTTGGGTCGGAACCCATCAGTTGAGAACCACTGGTCTAGATCCACTTAACTTCCAGTTGGCTCACCACCAACATGGAGACTCACAGTATGGAGCAGTGTGATTTGGGTGACAGCGGGGGAGACTGCTGCCTCTGAGACCTGAGTCAAACATGAGTAGATTACTTGCCATCACCATAGTGATTGAGGGGAACAGTGTGTGGTTCCCTATGCAGTGCGCTTTAGTAGTGACCTGACAGCTGGTGGAATCGAACATTAAACCTTCCATTCACATGTCTGTTTCCTTAACCACCAATCACATAATGCACAATATGCTGCTGGAACTGAAACCGGGATGGTGGAATTGTTTATATTGAAATATATTTTCAACAACAAGGTCCTAAATATACTTCACCTGTTTCCACAAAGCAGCAGCTGCCAGTGCTCGACACAAGACTCTTACGCAAATGAGACAAGTGGGAGCAGACTCATCCAAATGTAGGTGTATATCCAACAGAGCCAACACCAAAATTAAAATAACATTTGACTCACAGAATGGTGTGGTTTTTTTTTTTTCTTTTCCAGCTTTGGTGATTGCTTTCTGCTTGACAGCAGCTGCAGGAGAGTCTAGTTAAATCAATGTCTTCAGAGACCAGAAGCAAATTAAAATAAGAGCAGCAAATTATCAGCACAGCAGAAGCTTCACATGGTGAAAATTATTGATGCGCAAATATCTACTGCAAGGTCACGGTGTCACGGCGGCACGTTAATAAAACAGGATAATAGAAAATGATGGCAGCGGCCATCGATGTGATTTAAAAGGCCGCTCAGTAATTGCTCAATAATCAACAATACAATGGAGTCGTTAGCTATTACAACTTTTTTTTTTATTATTGTTATTGTAATGATTTAACCTAACATGAAATGGGCTCATGCTTTAAGGTCAAAAGTGTAAAATTCTTTAAAGATTTTATGTATTCTTTCTATGAATGGTTTAATGGAAACGGTGTATTCTTTATGACTCCATTTATCCATTATCTTCCACATTCCGGGGTTGCCGGAATCCATCACTGCAGTCATCGAGCAACGGTGGTTCATAGTCATAGACAGTCCACAAACCCATTAAAGGAACACATTGTACGACAAATAGCCTTTAATACGCGCATAAATAGTAATGGGCAATATAGAGTGTCCAATCAATGCAATCAGTATGCTGCATGTTTTTGAACTATGGGACAAACCCATGCACATATGTGGACAACATGCAGCAATCGAACATGCAATCTGTCCAAATGCTGTAAAAAAAACATATGCAGAGACCAAGGTTTAATTCACTTTTCCTGGTCCTTTGTTGCCTAGGCGATGTCTCAGAACTATGGAACTACAGGATCCACCTCCCAGGCAAGATCAAATTCAGGTTAGGATGGTTGGCTCCTTTCAGTGGTCTCACCACATGGCGGAAGAATCAAGAGGTGCCGGTACGGTGCCTTGTGGTGTTCCACTTCCTGTTTAAACTACAGCAGCCATCTATCATGTTTCCTAACCTAAGAAGGACTAGGATGGGAAGTGGATATTTTCATAAAACTTTGCAAACATCCATCCATCTATCATCACCCGCTTATTAGTCACCCTGTCCTGGGGGCAGCAGTCTCCGCGACACTCACACCCAAATCATATTGCACCACCCCGTACCCTCATGCTGATGGTGAGCCAATTGGAAGGACTTTGGAAACAGTTGTTTTTTTTCATATCGTATTTTCACGACTATAAGACGCACATAAAAGTCTTAGATTTTCTTCAAAATGTGCAGTGCGCCCTGTGTGTTTCGATGTAAGGCGGATGTAGGAGGGACCACCATGAGAATGTTAAAGGAGGAAGTGAGGGCGTTGTTTTGCTCCTGCTCAATTTTTAAATAGGCACCTGTATGCTTGTGTGTGTGTTTTTTGTAAGGTGGACGCAGTAGAGGACACCATGAGAACGTTAAAGGGGGAATTGTGGGTGTGAATATAAAACCTCAGGTGCGCCTTATGTGTGTGTTAAATATAGCAATGGCACACATTACTGAGCCTTTTAGTACGATGTGCCTTACGGTCGTGAAAATAAGGTATATGCATGTCTTCCTTTCCAGGGAAAGGCTACCACGCTGGGAATCCTGTTGGTATGGCCATTTGGGGTGTTGTCCTGGGGGACAGGAGGGCCCCTCATGAAGACATTTCTGCCAGCCTTGCGGCTGTAGTCTGCAAAACTTCCTGGTGTCAATCCCGATAAAGATTGATTCCTCAGAGCCCATTCTATTGCCAATAATTGAATTCCAGTTCGGCACAGTGTGTTTATTTATACGTCTGTCCAAGTTGGTGAGTGAGTTTGTGTCAAGGTTGGTCCTTTACAGCACTTCTTGCAACATAGTTGTATGTCTACTTGGAGTTGTTTTTGTCCATTTCTCATCATATTAATTCTTGCCTAAAGGAACAACAGGATGGATCCAACAAATACACTGTACATCCTGACTTTAGTTCTTCCTGATATGAGAAAATGCACATGAAATGTTAATGCACAAAATACCCAGGAATCCATAAAAAAAATACTTTTTTTTATTATTTATCGAATGCTCTGCTCTCCCCTTTGTTGGAATTAAACATTACAATTGAGACATGGTCCTGTCACATCAATTATTCTGTACATCTATTCATGCTGCTCTGCTGAACATGTCTCTCTGTGTACGAGAGCCTGCAGGCACTTCATGAACACACACTTAAACCTACAAACAACGGCCGAGAAGAGGTTATAAAAAAGGTGACGGGAAATTGATTTGTTTTGATTTTTTTGTATTTGCTGGAACTTCATTTGCTCAGAGGGCAAAACTTGATAGAAAAGTAAATTCAATGTCAGACAGAAACTCTTCCTCAAGAAACCAAGTTAAGAAATGCTCAGGCTGAGAGATTTTTATCTGGGTTCCTCGAGAGTATCTGTTCCTTATCTTAAATTCATCTTTCTCGGTGATGGACAGATGGACAGATATCATCTCTTTGTAGAAACAGACACAGAAGCCTGGGGACACGTGTCCGTCTCCTCTGTCTCTACATCTCGCTTGATCTTTCTTCATTAACGGGATTCAGATCTAGTTCAAATTCACTTCTCATACAACATTTGAGCAATATGTGTTGCATTATGAATATTTCCTTGGTTAAACAAAAAAAAAGACACTTCCATCCAATGTTCTCTCAACGATATATGTAAAACAAGCTCCAGTGTTCTTAATCAAACACCCCCCAGAAGTATTAGCCGGTCGATGCCAATCAAATACTTCAAGTCAACATTGATCACCCGTCAGCCTGAAGCACTGATCTCATGATCTGATCGAGCCGATCGATTGTCTCTTTGACTGCTTGGCTAGCGTTGACAGACAAGGAGAGAGAGGTTGTTAGCGTTGGTCCTACTGTTGATGTCTCTAGCTGAGACTCTGTCCTTGGGAAGCTTAATCTTGGGAACCTTAAACTGAAAGAAACTAATGTTTTTAGAATCATTTACTCGTGCGGTACATCAGTGCATTAAAAAAAAAAATAAACAAAAAAACACTTGCAATACTTCACTACCGAGTTGCAAAGCAAACCTTCTTGGTTTCTAACGAGGAATGATGACATTAATTACAGCTTCAGACAAGATATGTACATCAATGACTGATAGCATATGTGTCAAACACAAGGCCAGCGGGCCAAATGCGGCCCGTCCAGTCCTCTTCTATGGCCCGTGAGAGCTTACAAAAACTTCATAATGTGAATGCAGCAGAGTTTCTTAAACTGATAAAAAAATAATAATAATAACACATCAATGTACAATATTAGTTACATAAATAAATAATAACAAGCTGCGGTGAGATGTATTAATATGTTATGTAGTAGTTATGTTTATAATCTTACATTTACAACCGTCCCTTTAAGGAAATTGTGTTGTTGATGTGGCCCATTGGTAAAAATGTGTTTGACACCACTGACATGTAGTAATAAAGATTTTTTCTTTTTTTGAATGATTGAATAAAAAATTTATTAAAAAAATAATAAAAAATAAATAAAAACAAATTAAAATTGAATACAACCGTAAAGCAATGCTTAAGGAGAAAATATTTTACAGTATTTGAAATACATAATCATGATATATTTACTGCTGGTGTTAAATTTATAATTGTGGTTAATCAGAAATACCCTTTTCTTTACTACAATTCTATTTTTATTATATTGTTTGACTTGTCGCTCAAAACAAAATAGGGAACATTAAAGTAACAAGCTGTATATTTGAATGAATGAAATGTTTTTTTTAATACTTTTTTCTTTTCATATTTGGATGTTCTGACAACAGAATCACACAAAGTTATCAATGAAAATCAAATGTACCAACACAAGTAGATCTGGATTTGGAGTTATACTCAAAATGAAAGTGGAAAAACACACTAGAGGCTGATTCAATTTTGATTTAATGTCCTTTATACAAGTCAAAACACAGCTCAGTAGTGTGTGTGGCCTTGGTGTCCCTATAGGACGTCCCTATAACGCCTGGACATGATCCTGATCTGGCGGATTTTCTCCTGAGGGATCTACACCCAGACCAGGTCTAAAGCATCCGCCAACTCCTGGACAGTCTGTGGTGCAACTTGGTGTTGTTGGATGGAGCGAGACATGATGTCCCAGATGAGCTCATGTGTGGTTTCAGGTCTGGGGAACGGACGGGCCAGTCCATAGCATCAATGCCTTCATGTTGCAGAAACTGCTGACACATTCTAGCCACATGAGGTGTAGCATTGTCTTGCATTGGGAGGAGGAGTTTCCCTTGATTTTTAGCTTTACAATAAATTGTGCTCTAACATAAACTCACAGTGTGGTTGGTGATTTGGGTGGCAGTCGTGGAGACTGCTGTCGCTCCATGAATGGCTCATTCATGGATAAGCTGATGAATGCATAAATGAGCTCTGAAAGAGGACAAAGCAACTTTTTTTTTGAGAAGGTTGTTGTGTTTGCACCACAGCTGATTCTTGTTACTAATACAAGTTGTACAAATTATGAATATGGAAATAATGTCAAAATCATATCATCAGTTAAAACCTAGCTTCATAGAACTAAGGTTTTTGTCAAAACTGACAGAGGTATTTTGCCTGTGATACCACTGTCATCAACAATATTGCACTGTCCCATAAATCCAGGGATCACCACTTGCGAAAAGGTGTGGTTTAATGTTCTTATATATATGTTCTAATAACCTATCTATAACCTTTATTTCTTATGTTACCTATATTTCTTATGTTTTGCCTTTACAGCTCAGCAGTGTTTCCATCCTGGTGAAGGTTGAAGATCGTGATTATTCAATTCATCAGAGTTTTCATTTCCTCAGTTCCCGTCTGATCCTTGACCAGTCTCTTCATCTCTTTCTTTGCTTATTTTTTTTATCTTCTCAGCATCCCTCCACTGCTAACCATAACCCTGAATAGTGCCACCATATAATTTATCCCATATTGTGCTAATCAGATAATTGTTGACACGCACATTTAATAGCTCGCACAACCTCCAGAGGACAACAAGATGACTCCTGTGTCTGCTCCCTGACCCAGTTCTCTTGAGAACCGATGTTTTTCTACCTTTTCACTTCAACTTTCAATGGCCTTTAAATTATTTGACTTGACATGCAAAGATTTTTGGACAAATTGATTGTCAGCATGGTCCCAGATCACAGCGCTTTGGCAACCATCACCATCTTCCTATTCAACATACCAGACATCACGCCCTTGTGGGAAACTGGGGTAATGCTTGACGTGGTGATCTGCAAACGCCAACTTTATTCCACCATATGAAAAAAAAAAAATATATGTTTATGGT
>JAFBJS010028433.1:106006-133297 GCA_016785265.1 Paraplagusia blochii
GTCCGCTCTCTCCTCTATCTCTCCTCATCTATTACTCCTGTCTGACAGCAGCCGTGCCTCATGATGGATGACTGTTCTATACTGTCTATATCTTTTTTTTTTTTTTTTCCTGCCTGCATTTTGTTCAGTCACTCGTTCCTCTTCACTTGGTTACCTTTCATCACTTGGTCTTTACCTCGTCTTTAACTCTTGGTCAGTAACTTTTAAGCTTCTTTTCCTTTGAGCAAAAATCACTGGAGTCTGACTGGTGGCGTGTGATTGGTCAGACCGGTACCGGTCAGTGGGTGAATTGGTTCAGGGCTGAAGAGAAATAATGTTTCCTTTTGGCTCCATCTGTCTATTACTTCCACTTGATCCATACCCATATCAACAAAACTGACCAATAGAATGGCTAGGATTCCATCATCAATAATGCAAATATATTTGATTAGGAAATATTTTCTCAGTGAAGACAACAACAATAAACTCAAAATGATGCAGGGTCATTAATACTAATACTCTAATAAAATTTACAATTTTTTAATAAAAATACAGAATTCAAAATTTTTATTCCGGTCTGGTAGCAGAAAATTATAGGCTGGGTGCACTTGATAAATCCTTGTTGTGCCCATGCACAGTTAATTCGGGTAGGAAGATTTTATAGGTAGGAAAATATTTCAGAAAACTGGAAATTTAATTTTGTTACTGCCACAATGACTGGTCCATGAAAATAGTACGAGCCATTTGACTGGTCCGTGGGGCAAACAAGGTTGGGTGTAACACTGGTGTAAAGGTTTTAGCCAAAGTACAGTAACTGTGTATGTCTAATGCAGCTTTTACCCTTAGTGTAGTCTGATGCATTGTGTTTGTTAGATGGCATTGTTCAAAGTCTGTAATAAATACTTTTTAATTGTTCATCAAGTGAATTCACTGTAGGCACGGGGATAATTTGGAAGCGTCGTCCCCGACCAAATGTTCACATGAACAACATCAGAAGCACGTAAAGTTCCAGGTCATCATTTTTTTTATTGTTACTCTCTCTTTATAGCCATCCATTGTGAGTGACTTCATATCCTGCCTTGACCTGACGGCAGCAGTTCATACATAGGAATGTTACCCAGGATATTCACTTTAAAGGCTGCCGAGAGTGGAAGGCTTTCATTAAAGCTGCAGACCCTGCCCTGCATTCATGTTTAAAACAGTGTTAAGTGTTGTGTACGACCGGGGCGCACTTTTTGCTTTTAATGATGATGATGAAATTCTCTGGCCTTATTGCTCATTGGTGAGATTGTCAAAACAATTATGACACTAATGCACTCACAGCTAGCCACCACAAACAATGTTTGTTTATAGACACAGAAGCTTTAGACTTGGTGTGTTAGTTGGTGGAAATGTTGTCCTTCAGAGTTAAGGTGATATATATATATATATATTTTTTTTTTGCCATTTATTCCCTTTAATTTTGAGCAGACTAGAGGACAAAAAAAGTCTCTAAATAACATTTATTGATCAATGCCCACAGGAAGGCTTACGGTATGAAGTGGTGTGATTTGGGTGGCAGACGTGGAGACTGCTGCAGATAAGGAAAGGAAGATGAATGAATAAATGCCATTGGGTTCTCTCATCTTATTTCAGTCTTAGTGTCTTTATGGTGACCTTAACCGCTAGGTCACCACTTTTGCCCTTTTCCTCACACATAACATAATATAATAATAATAATAATAATAATAATAAAATCTATTTATATTGGCTGGTTACACATGGAAAATAATTTGCAGTAGAACTCCTAGCTACCAGTTCAATCCATTCTGCAACAGTGATTGTTTTTAATGAGGAAATGCAATCTAGATAGTTAGTTAGCCAATCACTAACAAACAAAAAAAAATGTTTCAGTGCAACCCCTGAGCAATATACAGTAATGCATTTAAATTAAATCAGCCCATCTCAGTACAGATACTAAATATATGGATATTAAATAAATAATAATAATAATAAAACAATATTATTGTTTAGAAAATGGACAGCAATCAAGACGGTGTGTCTACTTTCCCTTCCGGCTTGTCCCTTTTTTTAGGGGTTACCACAGGGAGTCAACAATTCCCATCTCCCCCTTTAATCTTTATCTTCTACTCCAACTCCAACTCCCTCTATGTAGAAAGATTCAGGTGGATCTGTGTTCATTGTCACACACATCATGAGTGGTGATATTTCTCAATTTATATTCAATGCTGGTTTCAACGCATGGACATATCATATGTGTATGTTGGTTCATCCCATGAAGGTTTTGTTAACTCAATCACTTGACTAAGATTAGTTTTGGAAAAAAAAAATAACCTTTAAGGCACCATGGTTACTGTTACCAATGCTGTTCTCTTTTGGCTGGACTAAATTTATTTTTAATGCAAAATCATTCTAACTCTTATCCAGGCTGTATACTTGAGGGGCAAAGACAAAGGGAGACAATGGTCATATGGAATTGTTGATAAGGTACAGGAAAGGGAGAGGGTCTTGTATAAGTGTACATGTGTTGCAAAATGTGGGGTGGCCAATGTGAAATCCACGATCCCGGAAAACCTCTTTGTCTCCTACCTGGTAGCTCTATCAAACCAAACCATCTATCCAAACCATCTCAATCTGGTTTCTCTAGCTTTTTCTCTAAACCTTCCTGTCTGTGTTGTCCCACTAATCACCTCATTGCTGATCCTGTCCATCCTTGTCTCTCCTAAAGAGAATCTCAGGATCTATAATTCCTCCACCTCAAGCTCTACCTCCTGTCTTTTGTTAGTGTCTCTTATCCATACCGTCAGCAATCAAGACATCATGTAAAAGGGTTGATTTATAAAACAGAGCAATCGCAATCCCATTGCGACAAATAGGAATACACAGATATCACAAATGCTGTCATCTTTATCCCTATTTCCATCTTTCAATACTCCAAATGTTGTTCCGGTCCAGCGACCATATCTGCCGTTTCAAATTTTGACCACAACACAGGCAGACCAGTCAACCATTAAAGTGGGTTTTTGTTTTTTTCTACTGCTGGGAGACAGGAGCCAAGACTCACTTTAAGATTTGTTCTGTTATGACACACTCTTAAGCCCACAGCTGTGCCTACTGCATCACACTGTCTTCTAGTTCAGTGCATATTTACAGTATAAAGACTCAGCAAAAGTAGTACTGCTGGTATATAATAGTAATGTTAATTAAACCCTTTTCTTAGAGGATGTTTGGTGAATAAAAGATGGATATTTGCAGCGTCGACATCAACACACAGTTGTGTCAATTCACCTCATGTAGAGATGATGTCAAAAACACACACACAAACTTCAACCCCACCTAACAGACAGGCGCTGTGTGTTTGTTCAGCTCGTCCAAAATCATCGACTCTTTCCACCAGGGTCTCCAACCAACGAGGCTTCAAGTGGTTCTCGTGTTTGATCCTGACCTTGTTGGATCCATCAGTCAGTGTGGTTCACGTGGTTGATGTTGGCGGGAGTTCACCCCATTGTTTGACAGCCAAAGAGGAAGCGAGGGTGTAATGATCACCACCGCGCTGTTGCTCTTCTGAGGCAATACTTGGTGTAAAATTGCACGTGGAAGAGATTCTCAGCATTAAGAACTGCTCTGTTGGTTTATCTGCCGCACGTTAATGGATTGCACGTGGCCCAGATGTTAGAGAAGATCACCCTGACGCTCCAGCACCTCGTCTTGACTACGGGGAGCGTTTGCCACACCGTGATGCGGAGTGTACTTAAAATACACATGAGTGCCTCCACTGTCAGCAGCCACACTCCTCACCTTCGTTCATACGTTTCACAAAAGTGACTGCTTCGTTTTGCATCCCTGTGATCAATGTTGCATGTGGCTGCTGTTTCTATGGTGATGCATCTCAGAAGATACAAAGTTGTGTCAGGAAGTTCCAAAGCAGATGATACAGATTAATTTGCAAATGAAACACATTTGATAAAGTTGATTTTAAAGTGTGTTTAGTCATGAAAAGCAACTGCAATTCCCATTCATTCATTCATTCATTCATTCTCGTCATCTTATCTGTGGCCATATGTCAGGGGGAGCGCCCAAATCACACTGCACTCTACTGTTAGCATTCCAGTGGGTAGTATGCATGCTGGTTATGAAGGTCGGGATGGAGCTATCAGATGTATTGTATTATACTTGAGTGGTTCTCAACTGGTCTCACTCTGGCACCCACATTTTCATGTACTCATTAAGTCACGACCCACTCTCATAAAATTCAAACCAAGCAAATTAATTTTCTAAAAGAAAAGAACCTAAAAAAAAAAAATCTCTTCTTTCAGCCTACTCAGATTTAGCAGAATATGCCTTTCAAAATAAGATATGTTCTTAAATAAAACACTTGCTCAACACCTGATTCACATTATTTTGATTTTTGACCAATTCAGAACAAGTCTGCGACCCACTTTTGGGTCTGGACCCACTAGTTGAGAACCACTGTTGTACCTTATATAAATATTAAAATGATCAAAACATGCTGTTTGATATACAGTTATTTGGGAACTCCCTATGAGCCTTATTCAGACTTGACCATTGGGTAAAATTACCCGAAAGGGAACTGGATTTCAGTCCGTACACAAGGCCTTGAAGCAGGTTCTGAGCCCTGCAGTGGAAACTGCCGCTCACAATTCTACAGAGATTGCATTTTTTGTGTAAATGAAATTGCTTGCAAAAGCCTTGAGTTTTAAATGGAATAGAAACAGCCAAGTAGAATTGTGAATAGTTCATTCGCTCATACTAAAGGATGCACCCTTGCACCCTCGTAGCCTTGTGTCGTCCTTTTGAGATTTTATTTCCAAAACCCGGGCTCCAGTGTCCTTGAGCTGTTTAATTATTCTGCTATATTTACAGTCATTAACAGAGTTTCAGCTACTAGTTCTCTTCAAATGAGGCGAGCATGTAATAAATCAGGGATAAACTGGTGAACCGAGGGCCACTGTCCACTGGAGGGACCTGTTCTTTATTGGGGAAACTTTTCTCTGCTGATGGAGTGTGAGTTTTAAAGTGATCTCAGTATTTTCCACCGCTTACAAGAGTTTTATGGTCTCAGTTTCACACCGTAGAGTGTCCACAGGCTGGACCTTGTGTTTGTGTTTATCTGTGTGTGGCAGATGCAGTGGCTGCCAGGCTCAGCTTTTGTGCCCGGCTGCTAAATCACAGAGCTGGTGACTGAAAGAATGAGGTTGTTGGGTTGTAATTTTCATGCCACCCGACTGTAATCCTTTTGATACTATAATAAATTTGGATCAGCCCGTGTCCAGAGACGCCGCCGCTTTATACGTTAATGTCACACTAGTTACCAGGTTGACACCTTGTCAGTTACACAAGTGAAGTAATGTAACAGCAAGGGAGTGGAAAATATACAAAGATTTGGTTTTATCAATTGGAAAAGCCTTTTTTATTAGACCAGAACAGGCAGAAACTCTAAAATTCCAGAGTAGACTGTTCTCTATGCAGTGTAGAGAGGCAGGGAAGTACACAGTTTTAGTCTTAGTTATAAGGCAGACAGATAGGACCATTATTTATGAAGTTGTAAAGTACAGACACTTTCTGGGCTAATTGTCAAGGTTTTCCTACAAATCAGAAATTTTGGCAATATTTTACATAAAAGATTTAGACTAAACCCATATATGGGGCATTTAGTGGCCTAGTGGTTAAGGAAGCAAACTTCCGGTCCCGCCACCGCCAAGTTACCACAGAGGTGCCCTGAGAGCATGGTATCGTCCATCATGTTCAAAGCTGCCCACTGCTCACTTTGGTGATTGGTCAAATGCTGAGGTAACATTTTGTTGGGTGTTGTACATCGCAATGTCACAATGACAAAAAAAAAAAAAAAAAAAAAAAAAAAAAAAAAAATAAACAACAAACGGAAAAAAAAAAACTTTGATTTGTCTGATTTTTTGACTTGCCATTTAGTCACAGAAGACAAACAACAAATCATGTCTATTGCAACTTTCCACAGATGTTAACAACTGATACTTGATCTTGAACAGTTCAGAATCTTCCCCCATTCATGCTAATTATTTTTTTAAAAATCATAGTGGTTCCTAGTGATTAAGGAACTGGACTTGGGTCCACGGGTTCTAATCCACCAGCTGCCAGGTTGCAACTGAGGTGCTCTGACTACACCACCGTAGCGCCAAACAAAAACTCCAGTTGGCCCACCATCCACAGGAAGGCTAACAGTATGGAGCCTGTCTCTTATACACATCTAGTATAGTAACTTCAGGGCTGGATTAGCACTTTCTGAGGCCTGGAGCTAATAAACAGAATGAGGCCCCTTTATATTGTGTCCTGACCACTGAAACCTGAGCACACAGAAGTCAACAGACCCAATCTATGACACACTATAGTTTAAAGTGAATTGTCCATTTGTATAGCCCGTAGGGACAACCGCCAAGTTACCACAGAGGGGCCCTGAGAGCATGGTATCGTCCATCATGTTCAAAGCTGCCCACTGCTCACTTTGGTGATTGGTCAAATGCTGAGGTAACATTTTGTTGAGTGTTGTACATCGCAATGTCACAATGACAAAAAAAAAAAAAAAAAAAACGGAAAAAAAAAATTGATTTGTCTGATTTTTTGACTTGCCATTTAGTCACAGAAGACAAACAACAAATCATGTCTATTGCAACTTTCCACAGATCTTAACAACTGATACTTGATCTTGAACAGTTCAGAATCTTCCCCCATTCATGCTAATTATTTTTTTAAAAATCATAGTGGTTCCTAGTGATTAAGGAACTGGACTTGGGTCCACGGGTTCTAATCCACCAGCTGCCAGGTTGCAACTGAGGTGCCCTGACCATAGCGCAATCCAGACTCGCGAAACTTCCAGTGGGCTTAGGACCCACATATACAATGGTATATAGCTGTGCGCTATCCACTGCCCCACCCTCACACAGTGGTTCTCAAAAAAAAAAAAAAAAAAAAAACCTTCAACAGCAGATTCACATTATTTTGGAGATTTTTTATGTTGCAACCCATTCAGAACGTGTTGAAAACCACTAGTATATGGACTAGTTTGTACAGGCTCCAAATTTCATGATCAGGATAAAGTGAAGTGCAGCTGAATTAAAGATTAATATTCAACATTTTATCAGACACTGGTTTTTATAGACTTTGACATCTTAAAGGTTTGGGGTCAGTGTGGTCAGATTCTTGGAGTGGAGGAGCAGCTGTGGGCAGTGCAGATGCTGGAAACATGTATTGAGGGCATATACAGTAGCAGCAGTGCACCACGCCGGAGCTGAGATACGCTCCAGTAAGCTTTTGGTTTTATTTATTTATTTTCATAACTGCAAATAAGCTGTCCAACAACAGTCAGTGTCAGGGCAGCTGTGCAATGAACCTGGAGAAAGTCAATATCAAAATCCTGCCTGTCTGGTGGGAATAAATAAACCTCCAGAAAGTGGAACAACTGGTTAATTGCTGCCTTTTGGTCGGCTGAGACAACTTGTAAACCAAAAAATATTTTCTTGGATTACAATTTAGCTCTGGTTCAACACATTTGAAAGCTATTTTCATTTACAGCGTACACTGTGCGATTTTGCCACCACATTTCAGTCATAGTTCAGCCAGACCAGATTGTTGGCTTGAGTCGTTCGACTTGATTGGTGCAGTTTTCACAAGTTTGCCACAAGCGATTATCAGCTCACAATCCATAACGTAAAAATCATCCATCGTACTGCACATGCGCACATAGATATGGAGGAGTAAGGCATTCTTGTTTAATTTTACATTTGCAACAACAGTCAAAGTTTTCCCTACCGCCAAGTTATTGCTAAAGTCCGTGAGCAGGATCGTCCCACACACTGCTCCCCAGGCACTGGCTCTGCTCACGATGGGTTAAATACAGAGGCAGAACTTCCAAATTTGTAGAAAAAAAAAAAAAAAAAAAACTTTGGATGAACAACATCCTTCCTTCCTTCCTGTAGAGGCTTTTATCCAAAGTAGCTGTGGCTACAAGAGTGAGACGTGTCCTCTATGATCTTACAGTCTGATCAGTCCAATTGTACCCGATCATCGGAAGTGTAAGATCAGTCATGGTTTGTGGACTGATCGCCCTTGAAATTGCAGTCACTTAATTCATAAGTACAGTGTAAGATGTGTATTGCTGCCACGATTGGAAAAAAAAAAAAAAAAAAAAGCCAACAGTGTTTGGAGGCCTGTAGACTTTGTCAATCAAATGTCATGTCCAGTTGGTCCTATTAGTCCAGTTGTTTGTAAACCAACTGTCCTTCAATTAATAATGGTCAATAAGGGCTTTTATCCAAAGTAGCTGTGGCTACAGGAGTGAGACATGTCCTCTACGATCTTACAGTCTGATCAGTCCAATCGTACCCTATCATCGGAAGTGATAGATCAGTTATGGGCTGTGGACTGATCGCCCTTGAAATTGCAGTCACTTAATTCATAAGTACAGTGTAAGATGTGTATTGCTGCCACGATTGGGAAAAAAAAAAAAAAAAAAGCCAACAGTGTTTGGAGGCCTGTAGACTTTGTCAATCAAATGTCATGTCCAGTTGGTCCTATTAGTCCAGTTGTTTGTAAACCAACTGTCCTTCAATTAATAATGGTCAATAAGAACATAGAGCACATACAAGTATGAAACCAAAGAACCCCTTTTCACTGTACTTGCCAAGATCAAAAAGCTCCTTATAAAAATGAATGACTCCAATTACTAATGATGAATTATGGTTTCTGAGGGCTGTGTAAAGGAGCTGTCACTGGGACGTCGGATAAAGCTTCAAACAGAGTGTGCGCCGCTTCAGGCCCTGGATCAATGTGGCTTTGAATGTGGAGCTATGGGGAACCACAGGTGGGTTTTTAGTTTTTTTTTTTTTTTTTTTTCTCTCCAGAGCAGGAATTAAATGGAAGTAAGGTGAAGCTAGTTGGTGTTGGAAACTAATAGGCCATTGAGTAACTCTGATCATACAAACATTTGCGTTTGTGTTGTAGCTTCTTGGTTTTAATGACTCACATGGAAAAGACACGTTTGGTTTTTAGGTCGGGTGTCAGTCCAACCTGCTTGATTAAAATCACACAAACACTTCAGGCCCTTGATTGATTTTTAAATTTTTCTAATGTGAATAAATGGCAATGTTTTCTTATACACACACTTCTATATTTCTTTGCAAGACAAAAGGGCAAAAAACATTTTTTATTGTTTTATGTTTGTAGTAGTCCAGTCCACTTGACATCTAATCAGGCTCTGAGTGACCATTCTCTTTGTAGAATTACTTGAGATTGGGCCCTGAAGGCACAGTTTTTTTTTTTTTTTTTTCCAAAATATTGTTAGAATAAGCTCTGAGTATTGACCTCCAAAAAAAAAAAAAAAAAAAAACACACATATTGATTGTAACCCTTTCGATATCTGTGCTGCACATATTGATACATCTGAAATTGTTGATTTTCTGTCTGTGTGTCCACAACTTTTTAACATCAAATCTTGCACTACTTTCTCGCACATGGCCCTGGTGTGTTGTCCTCGTGCTTTAAAACTTCAACTCTCCAAAAACAAGTATGAATCAACGATTACCAAAAACCTTCAGTTGAGTAAATCAACATTGACGCACAATTTCACTGTGACTAGCAACACTCTGGCACTGGGGCCTGAGTTAAGTTGCATAAAGAATGGGACACCTTTAAGACCTTTTTACGATCACGTTCAAATGTTTCAACAGCGAAGCGGTCATAGAAATGTGCATTGACACGAGAAAAAAAGTTGCATTGCATAAAAAATAAAAAAATATATATATGCAACCTTTTTCACACCCATTTGATACTGAAATGATCATGGACATGAAAGGGACTCTGCCGTCAGCACTTTTCTACAGCTGTGTGCCTTTGGGCGACAGTGTTGTGGGGTGTTCTTATAATTGCTGTTAACAGGCTGGCCCATACAAGTGGCAATCTTGTGGTTTGTCTGGGAATGGAACCCAACACTCTGCTCTCTGTTTTGGAGGCAGGTGTGCGAACTACACTATGTAACCCATAAAAATGGCCAGTGCATGGATCGAACCCCCAACCTTGGCATTATTAGCACCAATGTAAATGTAATGGAAAGGTAACTTTAAAAAAAAGAATTGTGGGATTCTTTTATAAGTATTTGCCAATACATGGGGCCTGGTCTGGTTACACCACTCTATTCCACATTTATTGAATGTAACCAAGGAAACATTTGGATTCCTGTGCTGCGCATATAATACATCTGAAATTGTCTGAAATGTTTCTGCATTTTTCACCATAAAATCGTACACAATTTTAAAACATGAAGTCCCAAGTGTAGACTATTTTCATGCTCAAAAAATTCCCTCAGCAAAAAATAAAAATAAAACAGAGGTGCAATAAGTGAAAGCTGTCAGTTGAGTAGATCCACATTAACTAGAACCTTCCTCAAGCGCTGTTTAAATACAACTTTCCCTTAATGAGCCAATGCACGGCAGCTGCGTGACATCCAACCAGACTCCGCCCATACACACACCCACACAAACAGTTAACCATTTACATTCCTCCTCCAATGAAGCCTCTGAACCAAAATGAGTTTGACATCCCTATATTGCATGACTTATTTATAATAAAAACACAGAATTTTGAAATTAATTACATTAAAATAAATATTGAATGTCAGAAATGTGAGAGGGGTTTTAAGACCTGTCACATATTAATGAAGCAAATGCAGCACAAGGGTGAAGTTAATCAGGACCAGTAGCTAAGTAATGTATCAGAGACATGCAAACAGCAGTGAACGACGTCCCCAAACAGGAACAGTCATTTCACAATTCCGGTTTTGGACACCATGAATGAATGTTCCAGAACTGGTATAAACAGAAAAATAGCATTACTGCAATGCTTAATTACGTTCCTTGTCCGCTGTTTAACACGTTTAAGACTTGTTTGTTGCTGGGTCAGATGAAAATGATTTACCAAGTTGCAAATGCATATGATATTCAGCTTGTTTGTGCTTTACTAAAGAAATACTGTTGTCTAAGTGGACAGGCCATTGATAATGCAATACTACTCATTTACAGTATTTAATGCTGACCAGTCCATCATTACCATGGACAAATGAATTGATATTGTGTCTGAAACTAACATTTTCCATATTGTCAGACTTCAATATTGACCTCCTATTGTTGCCAGTAGTTGGAAGTCAGTCCTCCCCATATAGTCTGATGGTCAGGTCATTGTAGACTTTTGAGGAGACCAATGAGACTTTGATTGTAGGATACACAGGCTTTAAAAAAAAAAAAAAAAAAAAAAAAAAAAAGAAATAAAAAAAAAAAAAAAAAAAACGAAATAAAAATCATTATGAACTGGTTACAAATTTTTTTTGGGTTCAATTTACGATCTGGAACAATATATGTATATAATGTTTTGGGTTTTGTTCTAAGCAAAATGCAGTTTCTGGTTTTGCATTTTTGTCCTCTGTTCTCTTTTTCTCTTTGGCATTTTGTTACGAATATTAGATAATATTATTCATTTAAATGCAATTATACATTCTACATGGTTGAAATAACTGACTGAATAGAAAGTTAGGGTTAGGGAAAGGTGCAGAAAGTAACCAAAATTCACCAGAAACAGGACCAGACAACAACAAGCAGGTAAAGATCAGGGAGTACATGAGGGAATACACTGAGCAGAGGTCGATGTTAAAACACATCAGTGCAGACCCATGGTTCTGTCTGTCATGACCCGTTAGGTAAAGACCTACGTCAATGCAGCCGGACCTCCAGACACCACCGACAGTAACAGCGCAGGATTGTGGTGAAAACAACTGTTGTTATTACGTCAGTCTGAAAATCTGTCTTCATCTGTTGTTGAAAATCTGTAAATCTTGACAGCATTTTGTTGATTTATTAAAACTATTGACGGTGACCTTTGCGGACCTCAATATTGCCCGACTGTGGCTCGGACTGATGTGCTGTCATGTGACTGTATATCCGAAGGTGGCGATATAATCTGATCCCTTTTCTCTCATGTTGGTCGATAGGAAAATTGATTACGCCCGGGGCAGAATCTCCTCTGCCCAGTTTGATATTACAGGCAGAAACGCTTTATTATCACTGGACGAAGAGACTCACTGTCTGAACACTGCAAGAATAAATCACTTGGGTTGAAAACTGTTTTTTTTTTTTTTTTTCCTAGAGGTTATGTCACCCAGGACTCTTTAAAAACAATGAAACAGACGTAGCCGAGGTAAAACATGCGTTGTGTGTAATGTGATATAATATGGGAAAAACAATCAGAAATATGGCAGTACGTGCAGTTGGGCTAATTTTCCAAAGCAGGAGCAACAGACTGTATAAATGTCAGTGGACATTAACTTTTTATGATTTATTCAGTAATTTTAGAATTCTGACTAATAGCATTGATTTACATGGTTCCTATGTTTGTTTGTTTTTTTTTTTGTCCTTTTCTTTTTTTAACTTGTGTTTGTGTGTCTCAAATTGAAAATTAAGAGGTGTGCTTTAGTTAATGTAATCAAGCCTTAAAAAAAAAAAAAAAAAAAAAAAAAAAAAAAAAAAAAAAAAAAAACAAAAAAACTGTATACTTATAGGAAGTGCAACATTTGTTGAGTGATACTGCACTGTTGCCACATTTATGGCAAATAGTGTGTTGCCTGCACCGTGACAAAATAATCTGTTCTTTTTTTTTCTACAAATGCAGTGAATTGAGTTAAAGTGAAGTAAATAACACTAGAGTTTTTGGTATTTTCTGCCCAAGATGGCTGCACACGCATTTGCAAGTTAAGCTGAATGTTACAGTTCGGTTCGTCTTTGTTAGGCGGAGATGGTTTTAATTGTCAAAGAAAATAACAAAAAAAAAAAAAAAAAAAAAAAATCACAAAACAAAACTTGGACTTTAGTACATATCTTCACCTATTTGTGAACGTCTACTCTTCAAAACACCTTGATTGGTTTGGCTTTTTCAGCCCAGGCCCAACGCCCAACGCCCAACGCCCAACGCCCAACGCCCAACACCCAACACCCCAACACCCCAAAAGCAACAGCAGCTGAACACGACAGCACACTAGGACTCTAGACATCATACAAAGATCCCACGCAGACTGAGTGAGGGAGAGGGATATATATACTGTGTGCACCAGGTGACACCAGTGATACTAATGACAGAGACACAGGTGAGTGTGATCACACTGATTAACCCACACCAGACAGCCCACACACGGGAAGGTGAACTCAATTATCATTTCATCTAGCTGTAACGTTTCCAAACCATCTGATGTTTCGCAAATAGAACGAGTTATTTTAAGCTTACAGCTAACAGTTTGTCACTAACAAAAAAAAATGACGAGATATTTTATGCAGAACTCGTGTTATAAGAGTTTCACCAACAAGTGGTGACACATTTCGACACGTGATCTTTGGCTAGGCCAATCCGGTAGCTGATTGATGAACAGTGCAGCAACGAGGCTAGCTCTATGGTTCTACTTGTCAGTGATGTCACGGATAGAGAGGGATTCTTCCTATAGTCTTCTACAGTGGACCGACATTGATTCTAAACAGTGTTTCATACATACCAGAGATGTGTATTTCTATCAGTAATACAGTTCACTTTAAAGGCCTAGGTGTTTGTAAGACTGTACAGGTTTGGTTGCCAACCCTGGGTCTCTGGACCAGTACCCATCCACAGGTCATGGGTGGGAAACAGTGGAAAATGCACTTCAATTTAATTAATTTGCAGCATTCTAATAAAGTAAATGAAGTGATATTATTATTATTATTATTATTATTATTATTATTATTATTATTATTATTATTATATTATTTATTTTGGCAATATTTTCAAGTACCTACTTCATACCAGTCATTTGTGTCTGGTACTAGCTGATCAGTCCTTGAAACGAAAGGCTTTGGGTTCACTGGTGTAGCTGTACCAACTACATATCGGCTGATACGTTTCTAAAATTGATTAGCATTTAAGCTAAACGTAATTTATTCATTCATTCATCCCGACCCGGATCGCAGGGGCAGCTGGTAGCCACCAAAATCACATTGCACCATATGGTGATTCTTCCTGTGGGTGGTGAGCCCACTGGAAGTTATGTGGGTTGGGACGGTGCTATGATCAGAGCACCTCAGTGGCAACCTGGCAGCTGGTGGATTTGAACCTGAAGCCTTGCAGACCTAAGGCCACTTTCTTTACCACTAGGCCACCACCGCCAACATTATTCATTGCTGTGTAATATAAAGTTGAATTTCTCAGGTGAAGCAACCATGCTTCATGGACTTCACTGAGACTGCTTTCCAATCTCTTGTGGATCACACAAAAAAAAAAAAAACATGGCGAGCTGCATCTGGCCCCCGGGCCTTTGGTTTGACACATGTGGGTTACTGGAAACAGACATGACATGATTAAAAAAAAAAATTGGCCATGATAATAGTGCTGTTAATATTCAAGTTTATCCACTGGGTGGACCCCTTTTCAATGTGACTTATGGAGGATTACCAATCAGGTTACACAAAAGGTGCTCTTGTAATGAGACCAGTAGTCAGGAATAAGCAATAGAGAAGGGTGGAGAAGGACAGGGGATTACCAGGACAGGAGGTGCCGACCGCAGAGCTGACTCTTGGGGACACCCCCTCTTCTTGTAGAGCTTGGTAGATCATTCCACCAGCATGAAATCAACTTCAACTTTATTTGTCCCAAGGCACTTCACAAACATTTATAAAAAAAATAAACAAGATACATTAAACACAACAGGAAAAAGCCCCCTGCCCTTATAGACCCTCACACCGGCTGAAGAACAACTCCCAAAAAACCCAGACAGGGAAAAAAGGAAGAAACCTCAGGGTGATTGACAGTGGAGGGGATCCTCACCCAGGACGGACAGGCGGACACTAAGGAGAAAAACTAATAAAAAATAATTCATATTTAATTTATCAATAAATAAAGGCTATACACTATCCAAAGGCTCCTTAAAAGTCCTTGTAGAAATAATCACTCATAATAAAGAGCCTGGATTGTTGTTGTTTTTTTTTTTTTTGCGGTGCGTTCAAACTGCCCGCAGGAAACATTAGCCTTTATTTGGGAAAACAATATTATCCGCCACATTTTTCTACCTGCAGGTGCACTCTGAAACTTTCACTGAGTCTGAAGTCTTGACTGGATGTTCATTCTCTGTGTCCTTTTCCTTCAATCTCAGTGAGTGTTCACTCCGTGTGTTCAATTCAGAGGCATAATTAACATGCAAATTTACTCAAAAGCCATTGTGGGAAAAAAAAAAAAAACTGTCAGCCATAAAACACACCCACAATTAAGGATTACTCTAGGAGTGATTCATCAGACATGAACTCTGAATAATTCATACATGGGAGGAGGGGGCTGAGGAGGTGATGGATGGTGAGCAGCAACATTTCTTTAGACGGTTTCACAACTTCAAAGTAGAAAAAAAAAAAAATCTTACAGTGGAACTAATTATATTGAGTCTTTCACAATGGACAGTTTTATGTAGTCATTTTCTCCAACAGGAACTTCTTCACAGTCAGATTTATGATAGACAGATTCACATGATTTTCTTCCTAATTGCCTGTGAATTGTCAAATTGATTGAAAACAAATAAATAAAATTGTAAATATTGTCCAAAAACAGTGGTGCCAAGCGGTTAAGGAAGCAGACTCGGGTCAGCCAGGTTTGAGTCCGCCATCAGGTTTCCACTAATGTCATCTGAGCGTAGCACAATCCCAACACACCCAGTTTCCATTAGGGTCACAGCCCACAGGAAGGGATGGGAGATTCATGTTTCAAGGGTGAAAAAAAATGTGAATATTCCAGAGAATATGACTTAAAATAATATTTTGTATTGGTTAAATATTGATCAAAATGTCAAGATAAGACAACAGTCATCTTTGCATGACAGTGAACAAGGATCCCATCACCCGAGAAAGGCATTGGTTTGGAATTGAACCTCATCGGCACAGCGGGTGGCATGTCAACCTGTAGGACATGGGTTCGATCCTCACACAGAGCATTAAAAGACAGTGGTGCCTCAGCTTTCAAACATAATACGTTCCAGGTTGGTGGTCGAGGTCTGATTTGGTCGAGGTCTGAAATAATTTTTCCCATAAGAAATAATGTTACACTCATTAATTCGTTCTGGCCCATATGAAAAGTCATCCTTTTTTTTCAATAAAATGTGTATCTAACCAGCAATTTAGTCCTAAACATGTAGATGCATATTTAATATCGTTTTGTCCTTCTTCGTAATGTACATATTGGCCGTCATTTTTTTCCAAAAAAGACCACTCTCATTGCAATTAAAACAGTCTTTATGCACCGGGCGAACTCAAACACGTATTTATCGGCAGCTGTTTGGTCCGAACTCGCCGCCTCTCCATGTCTAGTCACACGATGGATATCAGTTCTCTGCTCAAACTTTTCAAACCAGCCAAGACTGGCTTTAAAAGTAAAAGCCCTTTTCATCACTTTCAATATTCCCTTCGCTGCTCGTACCCGCACCTTTCTTTTTTAGATCATCATAAATAGCGAGAGCCCTTTTCACTGATAAATTGGTGATACTGTCTCCAGCCAACTCTTTGTCCTCAGTAAAGATAAGCAGCAATTATTCCATTCCATCTAGTATCTTTAATTGAATTGAGTTGAATTCTGAATGAGAAAGAACGCACATGGTTTGACTCAGCCCAGCAAATGCTCTCCGAATGCTCTCTCGGCTTGACTTGGGTCGGGCGAAAGCTGACATTTGGTCTGAAGTGGAAGCGCATTTTCTCGTAAATTTTGGTCGAGAGTCGAGTTGGTCGAGAGCTGAGGAGTTCGAAAGCTGAGGCACCACTGTATCACATTTTTCCCGAGCGACCAATAAGGTTCTATCTGTCTACATGACTATTGGTAGATACTCAAAATTGCAGTATGAAAAAATTATCAAGCAACCCATGGTGATTCTGCCAAGAAGACTAGCGACACCGCTAGGAACACAGCATATACAGAGAGAGTTCCTTAAATGGTAAATATAAAGAAAACAGGACAAGTACAGTAACACTCAAAAAAAATATATATATATATATATATATATTGCATGTTGTTTTGTTGAGTTACTTGAGATTGAGGATTTGTTTGATCTTAAATATGGGTTATAGTTTAATACATACATTAACATAGTATTCTTTGGGCAGAACATTCAATCCTCATCACCTGTCACACAAAATCTGCTTATCCATTGGTAGGTTGCAAGGGCAGTAGTCTCCACTACTGCCACCCAAATCACACTGCACCTTAGCATTTCTATAAGTGTCCAGCCCACTGGGAGTTATGTGGGAAGGGACGTTGCTAAGATCAGAGCACCTCAGTGACAACCTGGCAGCTGGTGGATTAGAACCTGAAGCCTTGGGGACACAAGTCTGCTTCCTTAACTGCTAGACCACCAATGCTGACCACACAAAACCAGATTATGCATTTTTGTTATTTTAGCATTATGTATTTAGAATGTAAAAGAAAAGACTGTGGCCTATTGTACTGATGAACTCATCCGTGTAATGAAGTGGAATGAAAATATTTAACATAAAGGATTTTAGGATTAATTGATTAAATGTTAACCAGAGCATTAAACTCTAACAGATATGTGGTATTTTTAATTTTTGGGACAATTGTGGTAAAAAAAAAAGTATTCAGATAGAGATAACTTTCTTCCCAGAAGAACACTATTTATTTTCTTATACTATACTATTTCAGAGTAATCTTGAGAGACAGTCCTCAAATATGGAGACTAGTTTGGAGTCCAATGATCAGCTGTCAGCAATTTTCATTAAAACTGCAACTGTTTAAGTTCTGAAAATGTTTTTTTTTTTTTTTTTTTCTCTTTTTTTTTTTCCTGAATGGCCAGTGAACATATTTCTGGTCCTTCACAGAGGATGTCTCCTATTCTCCTTCTCCGTCTTTTGTCCCTCTCTCTTGAAAACACAGAGTTCGCGTCGACTCTACGCACCGCTAATCAGCGCAACACGTAGTTAACTAATTGATCCCTGTCAATTACCATTATTCTGCTTGAAGCAGCTGACACAGTCTGCTCACTCGTCTTTAGTCACCGTCCCCCCCCCCTCCTCGTCCCTTCCTTTCTCTCTCACAGATACAGAAAATCAGCTTCCAGCTGTTTTTCCTCTGCATTTGTCTCCCCAGAATACATGCACATTCGCATGTTCTTGTTTGTTCCTGCACACGTCAATAGCTGGATCTGGACCCTATTTTACACCTTAAAAGAAAATCAATGGCAACTAGTGAGTGGCATGTCGTCCTGTCTGGTGCAGTGGTTTAGAGACTCTTTATCTTCCCGTAGATGCGTGTGAGCTTCTTTCTTGACCACCTGTACCTCAGGTCCATGGGTGATGAGTACTTCCATTGTTTTCATACGTTTTTCTGTATCTTAACTTGGATGGTGGTGCTATTGTAGCTGAGTTTATTAGTAGATGCAAAGAAATATACTGTACATCAGTGCAGACCAATAATGTAGGCCAGTGTTCTCCAACCTTTGCTCCACGGACCGGTTAAATGTCTTTAAGGTCTTTAAGTTACCGCAGATGAATACTCTTTAATAAAATACAATTTCTGGTGTTCTGAAATATTTTCCTACCTATAAAATTTTCCTACCTGAATTAATTGTGCATGGGCACAACAAGGATTTCTCATGTGCACACAACCTATAATTTTCTCCTACCAGACCAGTATAAAAACTTAGAATCTTGTATCAATGACTTTGCGTCATTTTGAGTTTATTGTTGTTGTCTTCACTGAGAAAATATTTCCTAATCAAATATAGTTGCATTATTGATGATGGAATCCTAGCCATTCTATTGGTCAGTTCTTTTGTTGATATGGGTATGGACCAAGTCTAAGTAATAGCCAGATGGGGCCAAAAGGAAACATTATTTCTCTGCGGCCTGGCACCAATTCACCCACGGACCGGTACCGGTCCACGGCTCAGTGGTTGGGGAACACTGGTGTAGATGATCATAATAGACCTGATAATAAAGGGTCAATGATGCTTATTTGAAAAGTGGAAAAAAAATACCATGGGTTTTCCTACTATGAATCCACAGTTGTATAGAGATGAAAAGAATGCACACAAATATAAATAAATGAATTTTCATCTTTCATTTTCAAAGGTTGATATATATAGGTTGAATATTCCAATACATTTACATATTAAGTAAACATGTGACCTAAATAAATAAAGGACTTTTTTTTTATTGTACCCATTTATAAATGGGTACAACTATCCACTTAATTCAGACCTAAGCAAACTAAGGTGCGGGGTCCCTATGTGGCCCATTAAGCTTGTTAATCTGGCCCGCATAAAATGTCCAAATTATACCTTTAATTGAAATGATCATCATGCTTCTGTCTTGTTTTTTGAAATGCCTTTGCCTTTTTAGCCTTCAATGTTTAAGTACCAATGCTGTACTTTTCTTCTTTTTTTTTTGTTTTCCATTCAACCTGTCCCTTTTTGCAGGGACACAGGAAGTCAACAATCTCCATCTCCCCATCTCTATGATCATTCTTCCAATGTATCCACTGTCCCTCCTCTGAACATGTCCAAACCATCTCAATCTGTCTTCTCTAGCTCTTTCTCCAAATCTTCCTGTCTGTGTTGTCCCTCTAATCACCTCATTCCTGATCCTGTCCATCTTTGTCTCTCCTACAGAGAATCTCAGCATCTTTAACTCCTCCACCTCCAGCTCTGCCTCCTATTTTCTACCTATTCCTAGTGTCTCTAATCCATACATCATAGCTGGTCTCACAACTTTCCTGCTCCAGAAGTTACATCAAATAAATATAAAACCCTAAAGATGTATTTACTTCTCCTATCTTACAGTCATGTAAATATCTGTTCAGTGTTCTTAAAAATACTTTTGTTTTAACAGCATCATTTTGATGGAGTATTCCTGCTGCAGACCTCAGCAGGGACCCGCACTGGTGAAATAAATAGCTTGGAGTAAATACAGTGAGTCACTGTTTGCGTGCTAAATTGACTAATGGTAATTGTTTTAAATGAAGGCATCATAACACTGCCAGGGATTGGAGCTGTGGTCATTGCTTGTGGGACAGAAATGCGTCCTGATTGTTATTTTTCTTTTATTACGTTGTCCTTACTGACTTCTCGCAACTGCCCAAGTGCCCTAAGCTAATTAAAAAAAAAAAAATAGACACCAAACCAACTCTATTTTAAGATCAGAAGCCTGTGTTGAGGCTACACTACATCAGGCCTCTGCTGCCGAATGTGGACAGAAAGAAAAGACGGAAATGTTGATGGGAAATCTTCTTGTCTGGATGAGAATTAGGCCCAGGTGTAGAAGTTTGACGAAGGTCCAAATACATAAAAAAGATCCTTGTCCGTGTTACGGGGCATCTTTCCTGCTTTAACAAGCCATTCCCTGTAACACCGTACCCCACATCACCGGGGGAGTTACCCCTTCATTACTCTCCATGCTGCTCTCATGCCCCCTGTCTGTATCTGCTCATTTGTTCACTTCTCTCCTCTCCTTATTCCTTCTTGCACCCCCCGCCCCCCTCCACACACACACACACACACACACACACACACACACACCATTCTTCCTTCTTTCCAAGGTCTAACTCTTTGCTGCTCTCGTTCTTGCTTCTGGGTCGCCATGGTGACTCAGCTTTTCCCCAGCCAGCCACCAGAATCCCAATCAGGCTCTCTGCCCTCACAAACACACACACGCAGCATTAGTCGGCCAGTGCCGCAGGACTGATGAGCATAATGAGAGATTAACGAGTGTCTGCTGGCCATAGCTGACCCGTCCTTGGGTGGTTCATAAACAACACACCCTCGTCTTTCTCTACGTCCGTCCTGAGCGCTATATTTTTTTATTTATTTTGTCGTCACTCCTGGTCTCCGTTCCTTTGCCCCCCTTTCTCTTCAGAAGTAATTGGCTCAGTTCTGTGGATTTAACTGCAGCTGTGAATGGTGGTATTTCAATAAACTGTCTAAGTGAAGCTCTTTTTTTTGGGAAACTGTTCTGTCCTCTCACAATGCTGTGGAGTCAAAAAGGCGAAAACTGTTCTTTGGGAACTGAAATAGGCCAACTGTTGGACTGCTGGATGATGGAAAGGATGCTGGAGGAATGTTACCGTATTATTTTAAACCCTCATATGTTACCGTTGTGGCGATTTGTCCAAAAGACAATGTCTCTGTCATTGGTGTGGAGTTTCAGGGTTTCACTCTTTTGTGGGATCCAATCCTGGTTATGGTGGGTGGTGTCTTCCTGTGGGCTAACCATCTGCAGGAAGGTTCATAAGGGGCTGGTAGGGTGCAGGGTGATTTGGGTTGCTGCCGTGGAGACTGCTTGTAATGCAGGGGTGTCAAACAGGATCCACAAAGGGTTAAAGTCAGGTTTTCAACCAACCTGCATCAACACCTGATTTGGCTTTTTAAAAAAAAACAAAAAAAAAAACAAGTGATCTTCTCCAGAAAGTTGATTGGTCAGACCGTGTGCTCTGGACAGGTTTGTACCAAAACCTGCAACCACAGCTGATTATGGACAAAGATGTTGGGATTGATGTTAAGACATGTCTCAGACTTCGTCAACAAATTCAACAAAGTCTTATCGATGAATCTTTGTTAGGATATACAATTTATTTCATTTTTAACATGTCAGAAATCCAGCCCCAAACCCGCAAAGAACATCCAATGTGCTTTCCTGTGCCGCTGTGTTTGCATTGTATTTCTTTTTTGTTGTTACAACTGCCTAAAAACTGTGTACAGCCCCGTTCATGCTCACAGGGTTGTCATTTCATATCCCATTATCCTTTGCCATCTGCTCATCTCTGGGGGAGGTTGATATTCCCTCAATAAATGTTCCCAGTGTGGTTCTACGCCTCGTTGGACACTAAAGAAATGTTGGGGAAGACATGGATTATAATAGTGGGAATTACACTATTTTCATTTCAGAGTGTACACATGGCTCATATCAACGGTATTAGGAGAACTGCCTCATTTTCGTGTGTCGAAAAACACAGAAGTAAATCAGCCGTGAACACATTGTAAGTGTTTAAGATCACAGAATACCCATAGTACATATCTATATGAAGTAAGAATGACTCCTCTGAATATTAGTCCTCTCCCTTAAGTACTTTAAAATGGACAATTGAATCCTGGGTCATGTCTGACTGAGTTAAAGTAACACTTTTAATAACCATTACCCAAAAAAAGAGAGGCTGCATAAAAATCTAAGGTCACCATGCATATTTAATGTTGTTTTCAACAAAGGAATATTAAACATTACGGTTTAGACCAGCGCAGAAAAAAATAAAAAAATAAAAAAAACAGGTTGACAGGCTGCACCCAACTGAATCAAGGGGGCGTCAGTCTCCATCACCACCACCCAAATCCCTATGCACTAAACTAGCCCCTCATAAACCTTCTTGTGGGTGGTGAGTCCACTGGGAGACAGGAACCATCTTAAATGGCGTTCACTCTTGTCGAGGAATTTAACGCTAGAGTTTTTTTTTTTTTTTAGAAAACATTAATTCATGTTTATCTGCTCATCCATCGCCATCACTGGGGCAACGGTCTCCACGGACACCGTCTAAACTACACTAGACTTTTTTTTTTTTTTTTTTTCATTTACAATTTTTTTGCATGCCACCAGGCCCCTGAGAGGTTTTGTCTAGATATAGATACATTGTCTGAATTCTGACTGCAGAGTCCTTTCACTGGGTTGTCATGGACGACATGCTTTCTCCATTCAGCTTGTCCCTTTTTAGGGATTTTCCACAGTGAATCATTGTCCATCTAACCCTCTTCTCTGTATCTTCTACTCTGACTCCAACTACCTCCATGTCCTCCCTCCCTGCATCCATCAGTCTCCTCTTTGTCTCCTACCTGGTAGCTCCATCTCTAGGATCATTCTTCTTCAAATGTATCCACTGTCTCTCCTCTGAACATGTCCATCTCAATCTGTCTTCTCTAGCTTTTTCGCCAAACTTTCCAGTCTGTGTTGTCCCTCTAATCACCTCCTTCTCCTTCCTGATCCATCCTTGTCTCTCCTAAAGAGAACCTCAGCATCTTTAACTTCACCACCTCCAGCTCTGTCTCTTGTCTTCTACCTATTCCTAGTGTCTCTCATCCATCCATCATACCTGGTCTCACCACTGTCCTTCAAACCTTTCCCTTCACCTTAGCTGACTCTCTTCTATCACAGATCACTCCTGACACCTTTTTTTCAGTTCCTAACTGACAGCAGTCCATGTACTTGTTTACCCATTCATTTGGCCAAAGTTTCACGCTAGATGTCCTTCCTGACGCAACTGTCACCATTTATCCAGACACTGTCTTCAGCTCCCTTGTGGCTCATTTATATGGAAGCAATGCAGATTCTTTAAATGTTCTAGTGTTCCAGCACTAAGGCTGCAATGTAAAAGTTCCAACATCACCAATAAACTCATTTCAAATGTGCAGACATTATTACCACCAGCTGTGGAAGACATCACTGCTCCCAATGCCGCTCATTTTTTTTTTTTTTCTTTCAACTCTGCTCTCAGAGGAGCTAGAAATAGATGCTCTCTGTCACAGAAGCTGCTAACCCTCCATGTGTGTGTGTTAGCCAGTGTGACTGTGGTGAACTATGTCACGCTGTTGGCTCAGGCACTGTATTAATGTGGCTTTTTCAAGAAAGAGAAGGCAGCTGGCTGGCATCGAACTACATATCACAGCAACATGCCACCACGGCACATGGGCACACGGTTCCCAGTGAAATCACATCTGTTGAGAACTGGCGCTGGTCCGTGTTTATAATTGCTTATTGTTGCTATTGGAATTATTAAGGACAAAAGTCAGCCTGAAGCTGAGTTTCTTTGGTAACAAGTTATTAAATGGCTTATTTTACCATCTCAACAACTGGGGTCTCAAACCCGTGGCCCATGGGCCATTTGCGGCCCATGGAATAATATTCTGCGGCCCCTACCTTGATGTGAACGTTAAATGTACGATAATATTCATAGATTGGTTCTCCTCTTTTTATTTTAAATCCTATAGTTCTCAAAACTCTGATCCACAGTCTCCTTATTGTTCAGTGTTGTATTACACATAATCTATGGAAAACTGTTTTTTTTTTTTTTTCTTTTGTATTGAACACTGAAAACTGACACGGTCTTCGTTGAAATGATAGTGTGGGTGGTGGCCCTCACTGTATTTGAGTTTGATGCCCCTGTTGTAACTAAACATTACATCACTCTGTTTCTTTAGTATAGTCTGGTTAGTCACAAAGTAAGAACATTTGGAGTCCATTTATAATAACTAGTAAAGGCTCAACTCAATAATCTTAGATAATATCAGTCTAATGCAATGTAGTAGTGGCTCAGTGGTTAAGGAAGCAGACTGGTGTCTGGTGGCTTATAGGTTTGATTCCACCAGTTTTCCGCTCATGTCTACACTGAGCATAGTTTCTTTCTCACTTATTTGTACAACAAACACTGCTTACAATAAACCACAAATAACCAGACCCAAAGTGCAATATCCCATCTATGTGCAATATCTGTACATTGTTATTTTTTTGTAATGTGTGTTTTTTATCTATTTATCTTTATCTTTTCTGTCTTGCTGCTGCAAAAATGTAAATTTATTCTATTATTTTCCGGTTGCTTAAAGCTGTCCACTGTTCACTTTGATGATGGGTTTAATGTAGAGGTCACATTTCGTTATTTACAATAGTGTGGATAACAATGTTACAATGACAAGGAGTTAAAAAAAAAAAAAAAAAAAAAGCACGACAGTTCACACTTGGGCAAAAGTCTGACACCTATCTCCTAAGGCTCAACTCAACTTGCAACTTGCAGGACATGCTGTGAACAAGGACATTATGGTCTTAACTGGGACACTATGGTCTTGGTGACAGCCTGCATGCAAGATATATTCTACCATCCCAAATATTAATATCAAATTTAGATTTTTGCATTCAGAAAACACTTTATCAAAAGCAACTTGCAGTAAATATTCAATGTTATCGGTGGTTTTGTGGTTCCTTTGGGTATAGAACCCTGGACTTTTTGCTTTCTATATTTAGGTAAGGTAGGTGTGACCTAATGGAAATACTTGGCACCATAGAACCGCTAAGGTACAGACTCATCCATAAAGTATTTAACATTATTGGAATAGAGACAGTTTAAGGATTTGGTAAAAACTGGTAATAGTTGCCGCTACTATGTCTCTCTTAAAAGTTTGGTCAATTTGTCAATTTTCTTGTTAATTGCAAATAGAAGGCCTTAGTGCCTTACTGGCTTAGGAAGTGGACTTGGCTCAGGAGGGTTTGAGGTTCAAGTCCACCATCTGCCAGGTTATCACTTTAGTGATGGGTTACAAACAGAGGTCACATTGTGAGCAGCGGTGTGTGTCCCAATGACAAGAAGCTTGTTTTCCCTCCTCACTTAATTAATTAGAGGTTCCATAGTGGATAGGTGGAGTCCAGACTAGCCCAACAGAAAAAAGGTTACAAGTTTGATGTCAAACCTGGTTATTTCAGATGGTAGTTGTGTTCCCTCTCACTCAACCAGTGTCTAAAAAAAAAAACAGAAACTTTTTTTTTTCTTGACTAAAATATAAAGTAAAAGCAAGAAAATAGTCATTCTTTTGCAAATTTTTGATTTTGTTGAAAGAAATAAAGATGATGTTTTCAGTTTGAAGTGAAGCCTTTTTTTTTTTTCCCCAGCTCATCATCCGCCCACGACTTTTTTTTAAAAATAAAGAAGAAATCCACAGGAAAGCTGTGGGCAGGTGGACGTGAAGAGGAGAAGACAGCAAGACAAGCGTAGAGAAGATAAAAAAGAAAAAAAAAAAAAAGTAGAGACACACGTGCAGACACAGACAGAGGGGGCAGCAGGGTTGAGAGATTAGACAGGGGGAAGAAGACAATTGTTGGCCAGATGTCACTCCACGATTATCTCCTGTCTGGCCGTGCTGTCACACGCCATGGTGAACTGTAGGATTACGTGTCCAATGTAAATGTTAAGGATGTAAAAGACATCACTGTGCTGTACTTATGTAAGGGGGAAAATACGAACAGATTTCTATGTACCTGATAAACTATACCAACATGCAGAGCCATTCAGCCACAGTAATCCCCAGTAAAGCAGCATTTAGATCTTAAGAGCTGTAATCACAATAATAATAATAATAATAATATATATATATATAGATTTTTTTTTTTTTTTTTATGAATGAATTCCCCAAATTGAAGATTTTTTAAAGTGAAGACATGCACAGAAAAATACACCAGAGCACCGTGGGAATGATAAAGGTGTCGTCTGACAAACTGAGGCATTCTGGGAAATAACAGTGTGATTTTATTTTGTATACTTAACTGTAACTGGGCAATTAATTACATTAATTAGAATACTTAAATAATATAAAAATAAATAAATTAGAACTATATGGGAATATCCTTTGGGAAGGTATGCAATTTTTAATTTAATGTTGTATTTTAATTGCTATAATATTTTGAGCATAATATTTTGAAAATTTGTTTTCAGAGCGTAACTAGTTCTTGTTGTTTGAGGGAATGGAATTCCTGTTTGATAATAATGCAATACTATTGAAAAGATAAAGATTATTATTATTATTATTATTTTATTTATTTATTTATTTATTGTCATTGTGACGTTGTGATTCACACCACAGTGCACAATGAAATTTGCCTCTGCATTTAACCCATCACCAAAGTGAACAGTGGACAGCTTTAGAGCGCCCGAGGAGCAGTGAGTGGGGACGATACCATGCTCAGGGCACCTCAGCAGTAACTTGGATTCAAACCGTGGACCTTGCGGACCCAAGTCCGCCTTCTTAACCACTAGGCCACCATCTGCCCTAAAGTATAACGTGCAAAGTGGCAGTTGAGGAAGCAGACTTAGTACCACAGGGCTTCAGGTCCGAAATTACCAGCTGCCAGGTTGCCACTAAGCATAGCTTTGTCCCGACCCACCAGCAGGAAGGCCCACAGTATGGCAATAATAATAAGTATTAATAGCACAGTATTTATATCAATATATATATTTATTGACCTTGATGTGCACAGTTGTGAAACCATAATGGATGATTTAGAGACACTAGCAAAAGTCAGAAGACAGGAGGCAGAGCTGTTGAAGATGCTGAGATTCTCTTTAAGAGAGACAAGGATGGACAGGATCAGGAATGCGGTGATTAGAGGGACAACAGAGACAGGGAGGTTTGGAGAAAAAGCTAGAGAAGACAGATTGAGATGGTTTGGACATGTTCAGAGGAGGGACAGTGGA
>JAFBJS010028433.1:133319-147803 GCA_016785265.1 Paraplagusia blochii
ACAGTGGATACATTGGTAGAAGAATGATCCTAGAGATGGAGCTACCAGGTAGGAGACAAAGAGGAGATTGATGGATGCAGTGAGGAAGGACATGGAGATAGTTGTAGTTAGAGTAGGAGATACAGGGAATGAAGATGAAATAGGTTGATTCGCTTTGACAGCAACATCGGGGACAAACGAAAAGGAAAAGAAGAAGCACGCTATTTATTTAAAACAAATCTGTTTTTCTGAGAATCAAGTTTTTTTTTTTTCTTCTGTGAGCCTTTATGGCATCCTTGATTTAACGCTCAGCTAAGGAGGAATTTCACTGGAAATTGCAGGATTGGTAGAATTTCTACCTACAGTTAATACAGGTCCAGGCTGTGTTCAACCTAGTCCTGAATATCCCTCCTGGGATTGTGTCCCGAAATAGACTTATTGCTGCTCTGTGGCCCACGATGAAGGCACAAGCCAGCGGCCACACTCCTATTATTCTTAAAATAGTTTGAACTACTTCAATACAAATGTAGCCTTAGTGTACTGGTGTGTACGCAGCGGAGTATCCCACGATGCATCACAGAATGTTGTGGCCTCAGCATAATACGAACAGGAAACGGGAAGTCTCTTGGATTTTCAATGAACCCAATTAAAATGTTGTTCCTCTTTTACTACCTATTGTATTTAATTCAGAAAAAAGCATGTTTATATATCCGGGGTATCCTCCCATTAATATCGGGATTTTTTTTAGAGATAGGAGTCCTATCTCCTTGTTCAATCAGTACTTGCTGTCAATAGAACTTGATTATTATTGATCCAGAGTGTTAATTAGCACGTAGAGTTTCAAATTATCCAGGTTCTTTAAGCCTTGCTGTTACCAGTTAGGGATTTCATCCCTCAGGCGTTGGGATAAGATGCACGGAAACCAGATTGTGTTCATCAGTAAGTATTTAACAACAAAAACAACAACATAAATCTCTAAATGTCTTCATTAAAATAACTAAACACGAGCAGTTGTTGCGTTACACACCATTCTGGATTCTTGAACCAACCTTCTAGCTGTTGGTCTGGGAAGATTCAAATTTTGGTTTTGGTGATGTTTAAGGGAACACTGGTAGTTCTACTCCTCTAGACCACTCCCGTGTAGAACTACTAGGAGTAGAACTACTAGAGTTCCCTCTGACATCAACCAGAAACTCATGAAGTTCCTCAGTTGAGGAATTAAACGTCTTTTAACCCCAAGAAGAAGTCCAGTTGCTGACAATTTTTTCTTTTTTTTTTTTTTGGCGTCCAGCTGTTTAATAATACCTTGCTAAGCTACAGTAGCGATTTTACATTTTTACACTTTTGAAATTCTGGTATCAAAAATTATTTTATATATACTTCCAAATGGTTGCTAGGCAGCCTTGGCATTTCCTGGTTCTCCTAACATTCTGTTTTAGTGAACGGTTGGAGGAGGGGTAGAAATGTCACATGCTTCTTTCTCAATATGACGGCTGGCAGTGAATATTCAAATCACTCCCTCTGACACACACACACACACGTACACACTCATACACACACTCGTACGCCAAATCCCCTGGTGTGTGATGACAGGCTGCTACTGTCAAGCCTGTCCTGCTGAAACTGCTTCTCACTCACAATCCTGCGCTTTCACTCATCCTTCCTTTCTCATTCCACCTTCACACTCTCTCTCTCTCCCTCTCTCCATGCAGCAGTGTGGAGACGTTGTCTGAAAAGCTTCTTGTATCTCGTGTATACAGTGACTGGCGTTTCAATGACTTAATGCATATGGGAAAATGGGTCATTTATTACCTGCGTGCACCGTGTTAACAACTGAATGGTACAAGTGCTTGTGGAGGCTGCTGATCTTTATCACATGCCTAAGTAGGCAGAGAGGCGCGAGACGGCAGCGCTGCCTACACCTGCCGTCATTACCAATGAGCCCTGGGCTGCTTCTCTGTATGTTGTGGGGACATGTCAGTCATTAGATGATTGCACCGCGTGGTGGTCGTCGTTATTGTGCTGTGTGATGTATGGATGCACAAAAAGCCCAGTGGGGGTAGAGTATGCTGTAAATGTAGAAAAAAAAAAAAAACAAAAATACACATTTGCTCATTTCTTTCATCCAATATGCCAATGAGTGACTGTGAGTTTGACATAGGATCTCTATGGAACAATGTACGGCAAAATAATAAAACTAAATCCAAAAACTATTAGGGGGACTGTCAGTTTTAATCTGTGCTCAAAATATCTGCAGGTAATGAAAGATTTTTTTTTTTTTTTTTTTTTTCGTGAGGTGATGCTGCAATCTTTCGGCAATGCTTGTCTACTGGTTGAATACAAAGTTATGTTTGTGAATGTTGATTTGCAAATGTCATAACATAGAATTATATACAGCAGTGATCCTCAAACTCCTGGCCGTGGACTGGCGGCGGTTCATAGGTCAGTGCTTTGAGAAAGGACATCCACCTATTCATCCTTTTATCCATTGTGGGGACTCGGAGGCACCAGTCTCCACAACTGCCACCCAAATCACACTGCTCCATATTGTGAGGCTTCCTGTGGGTGGTGAGCCCACTGGAATCAGAACCCAAGCCTCGTGGCTGCTTCCTTAACCGCTACGCCACTGGTGTCACCCAAGAGAACACTTTTTTTTTTTTCTTTCTTTTCTATTTTAGTATTTAATGATTCTGAACTTTGTTTTATTTTGCACAGTGTGTGTTTATGACTCACATAATACATGTCTAAATATATGACTGTGTCACAAAAAAAATGTCTTTGCTAGCAGGATACTTCGAAAGAGCCTAGATTTTCAATGAAGAATGTTGCATTCAACAGACAATTTTGAGAGTTCTACTGAAATGTACAATGACTGACAGGTGATTCCCACGCACCAGGCCCACGCTGCATAATACACTCCTCCTCATTGCCCACATAATACACTCCTCTGGAGGTTATGAATCCTTCAATACCGCTTTATCACCTCGAGAACAAGTTTTCCAATAAAACCCTTCTTCTTCTTTTAGCTTGTGCCTTTTTCAGAAGATTGCCACAGCGATTCAACATTTTTCATCTCACCCTGTCCTCTGTAAACTTCACTCTAACTCCAACTACCTCCATGTCCTCCCTCACTGCATCTCCTCTTTCTCCGCTATCTGGTAGCTCCACCTCTAGAATCATTCTTCTACCAATATAACCACTGTCCCTCCTCTGAACCATGTCCAAACCATCTCAATCTGTTTAATAAATATAATTGTTATGTTAAGAAAATAACAGTTTTTTTTTTTATGATACTTAATATAACAATTATTTTTATTAGTAGTTATGGAAAGGTCATGGAATGATTGTCAGATATTTAACCAGTCTGTTGCAAAAATTAGGTTTGGGAAGACTGATATGCATGAAGGAACAGTGACTAATTAAGGTCGCAAGTACAATTTTATTCCAACCCCGGCAGTAATATTCGTCCCACACTGTCCCAGTGAGGGTAAGGATGATCACTTCACAGTTCACTGTCAATCTCACATTTTACAATCTGATTCTATATGATTGGCTTTGCTATGGCTGCTCAAATTGTAAAACCATATCCGGCACATCTGAAAGAAACTTTTTTTTTTTTTTTTTGTCATAATGACATTGTGTTTCACACCACAGGGCACAACGAAATTTGGCATTTAATGCATCATCAAAGTGAGCAGTGGGCAGCTATTGAGCGCCCAGGGAGCAGCGTTTAGGGACGATGCTCAGGGCACCTTAGCGGTAACTTGGCGTTGGGGGATTCGAACTGGGGACCTTCCTTAACCACTTGGCCACCACTGTGCACCTGACTCCTGTAGCCAGAACTGCTTTGTAAAGAAGAGTTTTCTTAATGTTTTATAATGTAATGTAAACAACAAGGGTTGAGGAGGAAGAATAAACCTGTGTTGTTGACTTGTTTTCTCTTCCTTATCTTTCTACCCGTGTGTGCAGTGTGGTGTGGTGGAAGACATTATGATCTAGCTAGTTTCATATGAGGTAGTGTGGAGGTGATCCATCCATCCATCCATCCATCCATCCGTCTATACATTTACACCTGCTAATCCATTGCATGGTCGCGTGGGGCTGCAGTCTCCATCCAGTCTGCCACCCAAATCACATTGCACCCACTGTAAGTCAACCGCCCTAACCAGGATTGAACTTGCAGAGACATTGCCTCTGGGCCAAAGTGATGGCTGTAGAGGTGATCGTGAAGTAATATTCGCTCACCATTACCCAGTGTCCACTGTGTGATTCGAGTCCCATAACAAATGGGCCAGACCAGGGAATATCACACGACTGACCAAAAATCTCTCTGGTCTTAACTCAAGTATTTTATGGCCCAATTATACTAATGCTTTTATTATTTGAAGATATCTGCACTGTATTATCAAACTTTCTTCCGGGCTTTGATAAGCCACCGACAGTGTTATTTTTATATTCTCACGTGTTTCAAAGGTTCCCTTTAAGCTTGCGCCTCTCTCATTAGCCTACTGACAATTTAATTATCTTTTATTGTGCATCAAAACCACTTTACTTTCAAGTTATTTACAGAACGCACGAAGCCAAGTCTGTCATTATCGGATTTACTGGTGCTATGTTTGTTTTTGTTGTTACTCCCTAGATATTTGCTAAGGTGAAGAGATCTGATCCAACATCTCTTTGCACCATGCATAGGTGTGCAGATAAAAAAAACAAACAAACAAAAAAAATCCTCTGAACAAAACAAAACCCAATCAAAAGAAATAAGAGGGAAATACAAAGGGGCAAACGCAGGAAGGTAAACATGTCTCACAACAGGCATCCATTAATGAATGCATCCATTGTCGGGAGATAATTAAAATCTCACCACAGAAGTGACGCCAATCAGCCGTGCAGTGCTCAAACCCACACCTCAGACACACTCAATCATTTCAACCGGGTCAACCACTACTGTACGGATCACATTTCCCATCCCCACTGTGTTACAAACTTTTATAAAAAAAAGTGCCCAAGAAATGAAGTCTTTGTTTATAATTTCTCGTTTTCAATAACTCTTGAGCCCTGGGTTGGGCAAACAAAGGCCCCGGGGACCAGATGTGGCACGTTCTGCTTTGTGATCGGGGCTGCAATATTTGCCTAAATTATATAGTTGGTACAGAGATACGATGTTGTCATTGCTACGCATGTTAGACATATGGGAAAATAATAAAACACCCTGGTCCCAGAGAAAATTTGCATGGTGGGATGTAGGTGGGACAGGTGGATGCAGAGCCCCCCCCCCTGAAATCAACAGTCTACTAGCTTTACAGAAGAAACTGTTTCCATGTCTCATGGTCCGTATTTTGTCTCTCTACGAGAAGGGCCAAAGTCGCCTCCACCTCCAATGGAGAATGAGGTCCTTCAGAGTAGGCAGGACCTTTTATGACTCTTCTGCCGTCCACTCTGCTATTGCTTGCAGTTCAGGGAGCACTGACCGGGACAGAAAATAAATAAATAAATAAATAATGAATAAACTGGTCAGGAGGGCAAGCTCTGTCCTGGACTGCTCATTGGACTCAGTGGAGGAGGTGGGAAATAAAATAATCTTATCCAGGCTTTCCTCCATCAAGGATAACCCCACCCACCCACTGCACCAGACTGTGGGCAGGTCCAAGGTTCCATCACCCACAGTGCTGAAAGGAGCGCTACGGCAGGTCCTTCCTAACAATACTATTGATATATATATATATAACATGCAAAGGTCTTGTAAAAAAAACCTTAAATCCTACAGTTTTTGTACCCTTTATGACGTCATCTCTTGGGGGAAATCCTATTATTGCAGGGAAAAGGCAGAAGTATAATGATAAAATAAATTAATAACTTAAATTTGGACAAGGTTGATGGGCCGCATTTAAAAAACTCAACGGGCCGCATCTGACCCCCCCGGCCCTAGTTTGCTCATGCCTGCCCTAGATTCAAAGTTTGCCAATGGCTGCTTTAGGTTGATTTTTTTTCTTTTTCGTGGTCTGACATTAAAGTTGCTTAGAGATGTCTTCTACTTTGTAGACAACTTTTAGATAATGTCCCTCTCACATGTCGAGGTGAGAATAATACATACATGTTTTGTTCTCATTCTCTAACAATAAACAAATATAAAAAATGTAAATAGAAAATTCCCAACGTAAGGGAAAAAATAAAATTAAATAAATATATATATATATTAAATATCATTTAATGTAAAGACCCATATTTTATATCTTTGTGAATGAAGAACTTATCCTCAGAGTTGCCTTCCTCCTGCTTGCAGTTATGGAAATGAATGTCTTTCTATAATCTTATGAATTATGGGATGTTATATGAAGGCAGCCTGCACACTGTATCCCCATCTCACCATAGTGCGGAGTTAGTAATGGGCTTTGGTAAATATTTAATAAGACCGTACCGTATGCACTCCGCAAAGAGCTAAACTCTGTAAGAGTCCATTTAGTATGACCCCGTGACCTTCTCCGTCTCTCTGTCAAACTTTGTCTGCATTACTGTCACACAACTTCCCATGATGCCCCGGCACACTCACATGCACCCGGTCTGGTTTGATAACTGTAAGATGATCAGAAGTTATACGGTAGCTGAAAGGTTCAGATCCAGAAGTCAAATTTTCCCCTTTTGACAACATGTCCTTAGACCCTGTTTTTAATAGACTTCTGATGTGTATTTGATAATTGAAAAGTGTTTGAGGAAAGCAGCTTGTATCAGGAAAAAAAAGAAAAAAAAAAAAAAAGTCTCCATATGTTTGATTGGAATACTGACAGAGTGACAGCAATCAACAACGGAGAGCAGCTGTTGCAGATTTGTTGCCGCGTCTTAATTGGCCCGTATCAAAATTTTTGGCACATGCTTCAGTTTTATAATCCGTATTCCTGAGATTTTTGAGTTGATGCTGACATCACTGCAAGCTTGAAGCTACAGCTCTTTAACTATGTTGCCCATATTTCAGGGGATCTTGAATCAACCTGGAAAACAACATCCGACTCAGAGAAGCGTTTACCAAAGTGTTGGGAAACAAAGATGACAAATGTGGCGCCACAACTGGGAGGTTATTTCACAGTTTGAGTGATAATGGCACAGATTTATTTTAATTGTTTTGCAATAAATTGTTAAAAACTGACAGTTAACAAACTATTGACTTAGAGGGAACAACGCTGTATGGTTCCCAACCCCAAGACCATGGATCAGCTATGAGCTGTGGGTCAGTAAGTTACTGACCACACAAAACGAATACATAATTATTATTCTCCTTTTTCTTAGGGGTTGCCACAGGGAGCCGATATTTTCCATCTCACTCTGTCCCCTGTATCACTAAGTCCAACCACCTCCATGTCCTCTTTCACTGAATCCATCAATCTCCTCTCACACCGTTTTCTCATTCAATTTGGAATAGAATACTGAAGTAGGTAATTCGGGATTCAATCCCTTATCACCCGCTTTGCATTCACACACAATAAGGGAGCGGATGAGCATTAGTCTAACCATGGTCCAGTTTCAATTTGATCACATGGTTATATAACGAGATCTCATTAATAAGCGGTTTTATTCAACATGAATTCTGTCAACGAAGGCACGTGCTATTTTGAGGAATAAATGGAGCAGGTTAAGGAAAGATCAAGGCGGCGTATTAAAGCAGTGAGAAGGAGACACAAAGAACAAATGAAGAAGATAAGGAGAGAAAATATGAGGAAGTGTTTTGTAATCCTGTTCCTAATAATGCAGCAACATCTAGCGGTTGACAAGGAAATGAGCCACTCCAGTAGCATTTTACGAGCTTGTTAAACTAATAAGGGTGCTGTTGTGTTCACATGCACACGGGGAGCGACAACCATTTTTCTTTTTATTGATTTACACTCGTACAGTATGAGTTAATTTGGTATTGAAACCCCCGGCTAGAGGTGGATTAGTTAATGCGCATTAGTTGAGGAGCAAATGCGCTGTAGTTTGTAATGTGAACGCAAATGGGGAGTGGAACTGGTTTCGCGTCGTAGCGAATACCGAATTAAGTGCCAGTGTGAAAACGGCAAATGACACGATGTGTCGACTCCTAAATGATTGGTTGATAAAAACAAACTTTTTTTTTTTGGACCCATATTTTAAGTCACCAACCTTCACAACCCAAATCAATACACATTATTCTTAAACTTTTGACTATTATTGATTATTAATGAGATTTTTCTATTATTGACAGAGTGATATCTGAACAGTTACTTTCACGTTTTATAAAACAGAAAACAGTAATTGAAAACAAAACAAAATTAGCAAAAGGGAGAAAGAAAACTATATGAATTTTGCTGAAAGATCGAGGAAGTGTTTTGTAATCCTGTTCCTAATAATGAAGCAACATCTAGCGGTTGACAAGGAAATGAGCCGCTCCAGTAGCATTTTACGAGCTTGTTAAACTAATAAGGGTGCTGTTGTGTTCACACACGCGGGGAGTGACGAAGTATCGAAACCCCCGCCTAGAGGTGGATTAGTGAATGTGCATTAGTTGAGGAGCGAATGCGCATTAGTTTGTAATGTGAACACAAACGGGGAGCGAAACTGGTTTTGCGTCGCAGCGAATACCGAATTAAAAGCCAGTGTAAAAACGGTATTAGTCTCGTACCTGGTAGCTCCATCTCTAGGATCATTCTTCTATCAATGCATCCTCTGTCCCTCCTCTGAACATGTCCAAACCATCTCAATCTGGCTTCTCCAGCTCTTTCTCCAAACCTTCTTGTCTGTGTTGTACAAAACAAAAACATACCGAACATTATTGTCCTTATTTGAAAAATCTTTCCTCACCACCGCTCCTGCTTATGACTTCATGGCCATGGACTGTCCACTGATGATTGTTTGGAGGCCACACTGTTAAACCCAGTGCACAAATAGTATTGTCACAACACAGTTCATGTAAGATCATATACATATCATATAAGATTTTAACAATACATTGGGTAAATAAATATTTGATCTATGATGACATTACTGTTTAACTTCCAAAAGATAAATAAAATATATATTCATATAGTAGCCAGCCGGTCATTTAGGTGATGAATGTAGCCATTTTTATTCCATTGACCATTGGAGAGTCTAGCCATTATGGCTCCCTCAATTGTGATGCTGTTCCTTCCTTCTCCTGCAAGACAGTTTTCTGTAACTACTTCAAGAATTTAGACAGGAAGTCCTCTCCTTGTCTGGTTAATGCATTCCTGGACCCACAGCGAAAAGGGAAAATCCATGAAGTAGAGGCGAGATATATTATTTCCGTATATATTTCACCTTTTCCTCCACTGTTACCAACCTTCCTTGCACTGTATTAATTCTCACTGTTATGACAGTAGAACTGGAGACGGGAGATACATAAGTGACCCTTTAAAACAATATTTATATATTACATTTCACAGTACGTAACATCAAAGTGCAATTATTGCTCAGCTGCAGCAGGGAGAGACCGCAGTGGTAGCGTGGCTGCAACCTCAGACGCATGTGAGGACAATCGAGATACAGATTTGATCCAGATACCAGTGCAGATTTACATGGATGTATTTCCAGTATCCGACTTAACTTTCCATGGAAAGTGTACAGGAATTTACCTGTAATTGCAGCCCCACATCTGAGTCACTGATCACATATAACAATGTGATGACCTAATGTGTCCATCACAGATCATTCTGTTTTTAACTTTCATGCATGCACTACTGAATTCAAAGCAAAAGCGTTATCAGGTTTAGGTGGAGCAGGAAGCAGGTTTTATATTGAAAAAAAAAAAAAAATACCGTTTTCTCTCTGCCGCACATGCTTATGACTCACACCTGTTGTGTGTCAAGATGATTGCTTTAGTCCGAACTCATCTACACCTACTACCTTCTTAAAACTTCTTCAACCAGTAAAATGAACAAGCAAAGTTCATTTATTTGAAATGTTTCCTTGTACCAAGTGAGGAAAAGCTGAATTTGAGAGAAAATTCGAGGAGTCCTGCCTGAAATATGGTTTTATTCTGACAGGTGTTGCCAACACACCAACCCTGCGCTGCATAATACTTAGCTTTGTTTCATTCAATTGTTTTTAATCACTACAACAGCAAAATCGCTACAAAATGCAGCAACTCTTTAGTGGCGAGTTTTATTAAAAAGAGAACACAAACTTCTTGGTAAACAGATTAGTCAGACACATAGCAGGAATTGGGAGAAACTGAAAAAACAGAACCAAAGGAAAATTAACCAAACAAACAACAAACAGGACTTCAGGCAACAAAACAAAGCTACCTGGTTGACGATCACTTAATCATGGTTGTCTTTTAGTGCAGAACGCTTCGCCTCCAAGTGTTGAAAGAGTTTTAAAGGCTTCATTGCCTCATTAGAGAGTCACCGCAGTGTGGACGTCCTCCATGAGACAGAAAATCCAATCTCTGAGATCAGAACGGCACAAGGAGAAGCTAGTTTCTGCTGATTTAACATTTTAGACCTGAAGGCCTGCACACATAAGGGGATCTGGTTATTTTCAAAATAAAACACTGCCCACCGTCAAATATGAGCTAACATAGACTTGGCGGCCACTGCACTACACCTTTAAAGACTGGTCAGTGAAAACCGATTTCAACTATTTATCTCGAAACAAAGTTTGGGGAGTGCTATAATAAGTGGGGCAGATAGCTGCGGAAAAATAGGTCAAAACCAAACCATTTTCTATTATCAATGAGTTTTCAATTGATCCACTTTTATCTGTTTTAAACAGTGGTAGGAAATCCGAGCACACTGGAAGAAATCCCACATATAGACAAGGGGGGCACTCTTCTGCATAAGCTACCACCAGGGATGGAACTGTAATATAATCTGTCTGTGGTGCAGTGGGTTTCCAAAGTGAGGCATATGGAGTGCTGAGCTGAACAAGGCTGATTTTTACCTGTACTATATCACAGGTGTTGCATTCAATACGGTTCAAACAAAGTTAGTTTCTGACATCTCTGTGGTGGTGGTTGGAAGTGTTTCGGTAATGATCACAGGAGCAGCAGAGGTTACAAAATAAAAAAATAAAAAAAGTATGTGATCTACTACTGAGAGGTGGACTGAAACAATCTCTGTCACGCTGTGGGCTGCGAGGAATGCAAGGTAAAAAGGGGAATTGTTGTAAATAGTGACTTTAGTCAGAGAGTCACTCTGACAGCGTAACACGTGCTTCTGTAAACATTATTGCTAAAGTGACATATTGAACCACATGACAAATAAAACTCAACGGCTTAAGTGTGCTCCGCACAATGGCTTTATGGAGGCCGACAAAGGCAATAGGCACTTCATGTCAACCGTGTAATAGCTGCTGTATTATTATATGGCTGTGTTGTAGCATTGGATAAAAAGCTGCAGCGGGGAACACATTTTTTTTAGGTTTTGAAGGATGATTGTGCTCACGTCCTAAGGTATTGGCAAATATCTGCTACTGTAGTAGTACTGCATTTTGATTTTTGTGTTGACAGTGGAAAGGTGGACACCTCAAGTCACCTTTTGTCCTACAGTCTGTTCCTAAAACTGTAGGGTCGAGCGAAATACATTCATGTTCATCTGTCTGTCGCCAAGTTGCAGGGGGAAGCTAGTCAGGGTTATCATCGTTTACGAAAACTAACGAAAAAACAAAAAATGATCACGGAAAAAAACTCTCCATTAACTGAAACTAACTAAAACTATCATTAAATGAAAAAAATAAATAAATAAATAAAATAACCAACTAAAACGAAAATGTGTCCTAACAAAACTAACTGAAATTAGAAATGAACTACCCTTTGTTTTCGTCTTTGTTCGAACCTCGCAGAAAACTAAAACGAAAACTAAAACTCATTAAAACTAAAACTAAACATTTTGGACAAAACTAAAACTAACTAAAATTAGTTGCTTTTACGAATAACTAAAACTAACTAAAACTAATGTGCTAAAAGGCAAAACTAACTAAAATGAAACAACACTGAAAAATCCAAAACTATTATAACCCTGAAGCTAGCATCACCTAAATCACATTGCACTATATTCTGAGCTGTTCTGTGGGTGGTGAGCCCACAAGAAGTTATGTGGGTCGGGACAGTGCTATGATCAGAGGAACTTCATTGGCAACCTGGCAGCTGGTGGATTAGAATCTGAAGCCCTGAGGATATGAAGTTTTCAGTTCATGAATATTCCTGTCTATTTTTTGCCTAAATTAACAGCCATAAAAGAGTCAAATATGTCAAACCACGCTTAAGAAGAACATTAAGCCTTTCAACGTAACCTGAATCGATTTAGTCAAAATAGACCACGGACATGCATGCATTAACACACAGTTTAGCACTGAGCCGCCGCAGCGTCCCGACATTTTTAGCATCGCTTCCGAAAGTGAGAGATTTTCGGGGCATCAAAATGTAGGATTAAATGCGAGCAGTGCTTGACAGATGTTAGGCAGATTATGGCACAAACTGGCCGATTGAGTGGCCTGTCTTTATGCGACGTCCTGCAGCGGACGGAGGAGAAGATGGAGCTCTCATTTAATGTGAGTGGCGCTGCAATTAGATATACTGGTCAAGAGCTGATGAGACAGGAAAAGACTGGTCTCCTCTGTGTAAAATCTGGACACTTCACTGATACGTGTTAATGAGAGATTGCATAATATTGCGGTAGTGTTGTTGGAAATACTATGACTCTGCCCTGAGCCTTCATGGTAGGAAAGAAAGAGAGAAAAGGTTAATGATTTGCAACACAAAGTTCTTTTCATAAAACCAGAGAAACAAAGAAAAGAAAAAAAACCTGTGGGTCTGGATGTGAGAAACTATTAAAAGATAAGTCCTGTTGATAATCAACTTGTAAAATATGCATTTGTATCTGATCAACTTATTTATGAGTACAATTGAACTGAACATTCTATTATATTCAGTGACACTGTCAGTGATTGAGATGAGTGTTGGCATAATTTGGTAAAAACAGCATGAAAAACAAGCATTGTGTAAATTCTAGAATTAGGACAATTTACTGAAAAAAATGAACACAGTTTGATTAATATTGATATTAGTTGTTACTAGCGATGTCTGATATTAATTTTTGGCGATATCCAATATTTCCAAAATTGCGCGAACACTTAATTTACGATACTGATATTAACCAGTACCGATATATGCATGTGATTTTTGCTAAATTACTGTCATGCCAGACTAAAGGCATTCTATGAATAACTGTGTAAAAACACTAGTACATTAATATAAGTTAAAGAAGATAAAAAAAAAAATGCCGCCTTCCAAAAACAATGATTGACATTATAAACCGGGCTCATTCAGCCTTCACAACAATAGGCAAATAAAAAGGCAAAAAAAAGTCAACAGCTATCTTTAAAGTACAATAAGCATTTCAGCATTGCCATGATGTAAAAAAAAAAAAAAAAAAAAAAAAATGGTTCGGTGAGATGCGGGACTGCCAAGAACTTTAGTAAATGTCAGAGAATATTATACACTAAATATGATTAGACATGATGTAGTAAGGCTCAAAAAACCTCACACGTTCAGTGAATCCAGCTTCCTTTTAAAGGAAAAAAAACAAACAAACAAAAAAAAAAACATTTGGTACATACATAACTCGCACCTGACTATAAGCCCCATGTGGCAACATTGAAACATGAGATATTTACAAAGAGCTTTTCTTTTTGCATTTTTCACGATGAGGGTCAGTTTATGCTAATTCCATTCATAAACAAAGCACGTTACATTTAACTTCTTCTATGGTGTTAATTAGAAAAAAATGCATACATTAGCCGCATCTCTGCATAAGCCGCAGGGTTGAAATTGTGTGACAAAAGTTGCGGCTTATAGTCCGGGATTTACGGTGTTAGGAATATGGTTAGTCATGACATAGCGTGGCTTGAGAAAGTCCACATGTATAGTAAAACTAGCGTCTTGAACGGAAGAGAACGGCTGGTTCTCCAGGACGATGTATGCTTTGATTTTTGTCTGATCTCTTTGGCTCTTGTCTGTTTTTTTTACCGTATTTTACTCTGAGTCTTTGAGAGAGAGAGACAGCAGCTGCTGCTGTGTTGTTGTTATTATTTTTTTTTTATTATTATTTTCAAGAGTGTGCATTCTGTGTTGTTTTTCTTTACATTGCTGCATACCAACTCCTCATAATAATGTGTTAAACATTTCTGTACAAAAATCTAGAAATATTGATGATATATATATAACATCAATATTTTTGTATTTTTTATATATTTTTTTGTCAAATTTCCTTGTACAGTATTATTAAAGTATGACAAAATATATCAGTAACTCATAGAGCTTTATCTTTTACCCGCACACAAATGTTAATTATAATCCAAACAGTTCTCTCCATTGTCTTCTACAGTCAAACCCAATCAGTGTTAACCACATACAAGGACTTCTTTCTTTTTTTTTTTTTTTTTTTTTTAATTGAGTGATGTCTCAGCCTTGTTGCTTGGCGAATCGTGACCGAGGAAAGTACAGGAGCTGGACTGAACGTACATTGGGACTTAAGTGTG
>JAFBJS010028703.1:0-23541 GCA_016785265.1 Paraplagusia blochii
AAGTTCATTGTTTACATCAACACTGAGAGTTGGTTCATGGCGGTGACCGACTTAGTGATGATAGTTTAGGTTCAGATGTTTCCAGTCGATGTGAAACTGTGGTGTCCAATAAGAACATCAGGATCAGAGCGCTGCTAGATCACGAGCAATTGATAAAAAGTTAATATAAATACAGTCATGGAAAAAATTATTAGTCCACTCTGTTGTTTTCTTCAATCCCTTGTTCATCTTAATGCCTTGTTCCACTAAAGGTTTATCACCTGGGGGAAACAATGAACACAAAACCATGCAATGACTAAAAGCACTGTATTTGTCAGTACAATGTTATTGCTAGTGATGTAGGAACGGAAGTGATTTTTGTCACTGTCAATAAAACCATGCAAAATGGCCAGAAATCAGCTCTGAAATTAAACTTAATCATGAGCCTTTTTTGTTGTTATTATATTTGTCCAGATTATTGTAGATTAAGTGGAAGGAGACTTTTAAATGGACAAGAAATTAAAGAAAGAGTGGTCTAATCATTTTTTCCATGACTGTATATAATAATAATCCTCAATTAAACCAGGCACTGATGGTCCAAAGCAGACTTGGGTCCACAAGGCGTCAGGTTCTAATCCACCAGCTAGGTTCCCACTGAGGTGCTCTGACCCACATGACTTCCAGTGGGATCACCTGCCACAGGAAGGCTCACAGTATGGAGCAGTGTGATTTGGGTGGCAGTCGTGGAGACTGCTGCCCCTGAGAACCCTAAGAGGATGAAGGTGAATAAATGAATAAATAGTTTATGAATAATCAGTTTATACCTCCCATAAATATACTTATCTTCATTAATCATTTTATTAAAACGAACCCCCCTCTTCACCATAAACAAATATATGAATAACATAAAATATTAATTGAGAAAATATTTTACGTTCAAAATGTGTTAACTAACCATGTGAGAGACAGTGAGACAGCACAGCCTACTGGCAGAAATTGCACTTTGTTGAACACTTGGAACTAGATGTATACTCATAACTTGGAATAATCACAATTCAGTGAGCTCTTATCTAGTGGCCCTATTGTACACTGTAAGAATTCATTCAAGCGTAAAGCATAAGGTATATATAATTACTTCCTTTAATAAAGTCAAGTATATACATACTGTATATACACATACATATATATATTTATATATATATATACATATATTTATAAATTTATAATGAACTACTATACAGTTTGGAATCTAACGTCATAGGTTCTAGGCTGACGTCGGGCACTGAAGTCATGTGACTGTGATGACATCAGTTCCTGACCAGACATGAACCTCACCGCACGTCACTGGAGTAGAAGATATGGAGAACAGGGGGAGATAGAAAACAATGATTCACTGTGGAAACCCCTGAAAAAGGTTCAAGCGGAAAAAGAAGGCAATATTTTCTTTATAAATAGAAATAAAACGTTTTTATTATCATTGTAACAAGGTGATTCATTAAATTACATTTACAAATCAATGTAACTGCAATGTAACCCAACCTCAGCCTGCAATCTATGTACTGTATCGCAGTTTTCACAGGATATCCACTGCCATACCAAGATCAGCAACATTGTCGTACTGGACCATGTAGTCTCCTTCTTGCTCCTCGAAGATGATTACCTTATGAGAAAGCAGGTAAAAGGCAAGAAGATGAATGAAAATTCATGGTAGTGGGTGTGGATTCTTAGTAATATGTTATTATTTTGCTTTCCAAGGCCATAACATTGAGAAGACAGAAGATAGAGCTGGAGGTGGAGGAGTTTAAGATGCTGAGATTCTCTTTAGGAGAGACAAGGATGGACAGGATCAGGAATGAGGTGATTAGAGGGACAACACCTGTCTCTTATACACCTCTAGATGTGTAGAGAAGACAGATTGAGATGGTTTGGACATGTTCAGAGGAGGGACAGTGGATACATTGATAGAAGAATGATCCTAGAGATGGAGCTACCAGGAATGGATGAAAGACACAAAGATCTTCTTGTTTTTCATGCTAGCCTTTACTTTGGTCCAGAGGAGATGTCCCTGTCATTGGTGTCAAACTCCAGGGTTCACTTGCTGTTCAAGTTCAAATACAGGAGACCAAACCAGCAAACTCACCTGGTTATATCCATTGTTGAGCAAGGGACCAGGGAGATACAGAGCCTGCTGAGGTCCAATGGACCAGTACCGGCCCAGATTTATTCCATTAATAAACACGACACCTTTACCCCAGCCCTGTAGGTCCAAAGAAAACAGATGAAGTTCTTTTTTTTCATTGTCCAGACAGAAATAAGAACTTTGTTTACCCCTCTTTCTTACTGGTAGTTTCACAAAGGTGTCACTTGCGTATCCATACACGAACAATCGGCCCATGAAAAAGCCCGGGAAGACAGGATTTTCAGGAAGAGTTTTCCAAGATGCCTTATAAAGACTGAAACCAAGAATCAAAATAATGAAGAATTAGAACAACCTTTTTTTTCAGTCAATGTATGATACCAACCTATCAATGAAGCTGGGTTTCATATCCAGGCTGTATGTGGTAAAATTTCTTAACGGGACATTATTCAATAAAATGTCCCCCACAAGTCCTGCAAGAAGGAAATTTAGTTCAGATCATATATATTATATATGCTGGTTTCAATAATGTCAAATATCCGTCCACAGGGTCTTCTGTGTCTGGTACCTTTGTGTTGTTTATCGAGGCTCTTTCCCGTATGGACCCGTCCACAGTTTTCTACCAGGAAACTCAGAGTCCGTCGGCCCTGTCAGAATAATTCCCCTTTTATCACCTGCTTTATCACCATCTCCAGTTAATCACAGCATCGTTGATGACATTTATGGAAACGCCGCCTTCATCGGCCTTTATTAGAGAACTAGATGTCAGCCATACCTTACCATCAGGGACTGGCAGCTCTGCAGTCTGTCGTTTCAGGAGTCCAATGTAGGTCCTGTCTACAAACACCTGGGAGGAAAAAAGGAGAATAAATAAAACCGTAGTCCCATATGGACAAGTAACTACTTCATATGATTGTTTATTGAGTACAAAGTCTGAGGTTGTCAGCGGAAATGTTGACATGTTTTATTTAAGATGTCCAAAAAGGGTTTAAGTGTCAGCAACTGGACTTCTTCTTGGACTAGAATGGAGACGTTTCATTCTTCAACTGAGGAACTTCATCAGTTTTTGGTTGATGTCAGATGGACACAAAAATGATCACCATTCACATTTGGACATGTGACAAGAAAACTGTTCATCAACATCAGGAGCAGTTTCTGTCTAAAAAGGTCTTCCCACCTTTGTCCAGTGGTGAAGGCAGTGGTCTAGAGGAGGAGAACTACTAGAGTTCCCTCTGACATCGACCAGAAACTGATGAAGTTCCTCAGTTGAGGAATGAAACGTCTTTCAACTCCAAGAAGAAGTCCAGTTGCTGACAACTAAACCCTTTGTGGATATCATGAGCTGGATGAATGAGTATCATCACAGACAGATTTCTTTAAGATGAATTTTTAGCACCAAAATCCAGCTTTTCTGGACGGAAGAAACAAAACATTTTTTATTTTAAGAGGCAACAAAATGTATAAATCACAAACCCTGAAGCCCACATATCAGAGTTGTGATGTTCAGTCGGGTCTCACCAGTGCCCTGTCCCTGACGTTGTTTCCTGATTTTAACAATCCTCCACTGGTGATGATAGTCTCATAAAGGACGTATCCAGAAGACTGTCCATTCCCGTTGTTGAAAGGCAAACTCTCCATGTTGACTGGCCTCTGTGACGTCACTGGCTGCACAGGCAGAGACAACAGTTATATTCTATTTAATAACTCACCTAATTTGTCCCTCGAGTTCTAACCAAAACAACCCTTTAGACCTTGTAGTCCTTTGTACTTCCTGCCAAACAGGAAGTCCTGTACAAATCATACTATTAATTTATATAATCTTGATCCTTCAGCCTTTTCTCTGCAATACCAGCATTTCAAAAGGGTGATTTTATCCTTTATTCACAATCTTTTTATCAAAATCATTACAAAAGCCCACGAGTCGTATTATTTGCCCACGTCTGCTCTTGTTGGATATAGATTTTTAATAAAACTCACTCCCTCGGTGAAGCTCAGAGCGTCCCACAGAGGCAGGTGTTGGTAAACGATGGTTTCTTCATAGGCCTGTCTGTATTGCGGGCTTGGCATCGGTGGGAAATTCTCCTCTCCTGTGTATAATGAACATCATTAGGACGAAGGTCTGAGCACAGCAGGTTCATCTGTTTCAGCCCAGGCTCAACTCACTGCTGTGGTGAGACAGCAGATCTCTGATGAGGTGATACTTTGGTGTGTACTCCCCAGCTTCTGACAAGGGAGCGTCATAGTCTGGAAAGGTAGAAGGAGAAAAATGTATTTAGGCACTGCCACCTGCTGGGCTGTAATGGTAATGATCTCTTGGACTAAAAGATGCGACAGGGCCAATCGAACCATAACTGGGGACCAGAGCCCTGTAGGAGGGTTCAGCAAGTGCACCACTCATGAAACCGAAACTGGAGCCTCCGTGGAACATGTAGAGGTTGATGGACATGCCTCGCCTCAGAATGGCCTTCATGGTAGCCACTGTACCTAAAAAGGTGCAAAGTGTATTAAATGAAAAGTGAAATTGATAAAAAAGGATCATTCTTCTACCAATGTATCCACTGTCCCTCCTCTGGACATGTCCAAACCATCTCAATCTCTAGCTTTTTCTCCAAACCTTCCTGTCTGTGTTGTCCCTCTAATCACCTCATTCCTGATCCTGTCCATCCTTGTCTCTCTTGAAGAGAATCTCAGCATCTTTAACTCATCCACCTCCAGCTCTGTCTCCTGTCTTCTACCTATTCCTAGTGTCTCTAATCCATCCATAATGGCTGGTCTCTCAACTGTCCTGTAGACCTGTAAACCCTTCACCTTAGCTGACTCTCTTCTATCACAGATCACTCCTGACTCTGCTCTGAATGACCTTAATTTCTCTTCTCTGTGATGCAATCGTCCAATACTACTACTACTACTATTACTACTAATGATAATAATATTAATGGTAAAAATAATATATTGTCGCCACAAATTATCAGTTGCTGATGATAATTAAAGCAGAACAAATGACATACAGCTGTGTCATAGAGCACCAACTTTCTTACTCTCTGGAGGAACCATATGGTGAAGGTCGCCCCACACATCATACCAACCAGTCCAAAAGTCCATGACCATGAAAGGGCCATTTGGCTGTGGAAAAAAAAACCAATTGTGATTATCTACTACAGTATGCTAATATAGTATTATACATTGTTGTGATTTGGTGTAGTTCACACCTGAAGAGCAGTGAGCTCCTGTAGGTCCCTTTGATTGAACTTCTGCAGCTTCAGTGACCTGATAGCTAGAATAGCACATGTTAGGTGTGTGTTGTTGCAGGTATTTGTGCTTGCGTTACTGAACCAACAAACCTCCGTCTACACCGCCTGATAGATAGATAGATAGATAGATAGATAGATAGATAGATAGATAGATAGATAGATAGATAGATAGATAGATAGATAGATAGATAGATAGATAGATAGATGGAAACAGCAACAGTACAACAGCAGGTTAGGTGGCTTGTTTAATAAGATGTTGTTGCTTCATATTGATGGCGGTTGCCAGGTTGAGCTCAGTTTCCAGCTTTTCCCCTGGGCACCAAGAGCAGTGAAAGGAGGGAGGGTTTTTTTTTCCCCAAGCACCTCAGAACAGGTGAATCAGCTCTAAGGCTCAATAGTCTGCTTTCTTAAAATAAAGGTTACCAAAACAACATGTCCTTACTCCAAATCCAGGTGTGTCTTAAAGTTGAACATCTCTCTCTCTGGTTGGTGCAGACTCCACGGTACGTACCTGCAAACAAAGGGATGTCAGTGCTGCGACAGTGGACTACAAAATCATCAGAACTTGTCCTTCTTACGTAGTGAGTGTGTTGATGCCACAGGCCTTCATCTTCATCAGCCGGTCCCACCAGTAGGCTCTGGGCACACGGAAATAGTGGATGGATCCTGCAATAATCTGGAAGGGCAGACCTTCCAGAGTGAACTGGGAACTGTTGGCACTTAGTCCCACTTTCCTGCTCATCTTCCATTGTCCTGGAGGAACTCTGAAAAGGGACATTCTTACCAGTGGGCTAACCAGTCACATGACATGCTTAATTTAGGAATTTGCCGACACCGCATGTTTGCAACAGGAAACATTCAGAGGGAAGATTTTGCTATTTTAAAGTCGACAAATGCAATTTTTTTTACTTTCTTTCGATTTTGCTGACATATACAGAGAGAATACTATAGAAGTCTAGATAGATAGATATGTTTTTTTGGCTACTTTGATAAAAAAAAAGTTAAAATTTCCAGTCCTTATCATTATATCATGGTTAAGAAGTTGTTTATCAGCTCTATCAATGTATCTTCAAAAAGCTTAACAGGTACTAAGAAGGTGACCTACCTGAAATACTTGTAGTACATGATGAAAACAAAGAAGAAAAGAAAAATAAGAGCATATTTCCTTCTTTTCCTCATCACAACCGTCAGCAGAGTTTGACTCTAAAGGATGTGTCTGGGATAAATTCACGTTGGCTTCAGAGCTGAAGTGGCGAATGATGCAGGCGTTTAACATACAGTAGCTCCGCCTTCGTGGGCGTGTCCGTCAGCAGTGACACTGACACACCTCACTGACAGTATATGTCTGTGGCTCCCCGTATTCAGGCTTTTCATACCATACAAGTAAAGGTATGTCCAAGAAACTGAAACTCCTTAACAATAATAATATTTTGGTTGGTTTTATTAAATGTTATAAGACGAGGAAAATTCTTTTAAGCTTCTTTGATGCATTAAATGGGAAGCAGGTAGAATGTAACTGCAGCACTGGGGAGAAAGAGATTAGATGCAGGAGTTTATTCAACAGTCAAGAAAATATAAGTAAAAACACATGAGGACTAAAGACAACAGAGAAATGCACAAGGACAGGATTAGCACAGCCACTAGGGGGCACCTGGCCAAAAAACAGATTTTCTTGCTGCGTGCACTGATAGGCGATGTCTTGCTCGGAGCTGCAAGATATCATAACACCACCCCTGTGGATGAGGTTGATAACACTGATTATCTGAAGGAGACAGGCAGACATAACAAAACTATCATTTACCTCCGCATGTGATTATTAAAACAGCGATAAAAGCGAGTTATAGGAACTCTTAATCACAAGTTTGGTATTAAAGTTAATGCTACTTAGGAAAGAAGGAAGGAGATACACTCAGTCAACAGCAGGGAGCAGTGAGTGTGGACAGTGGTCAGTCTGAAACCCTCTGGACCAGAGTCTAGTACCTTAACCACTAGGCCACCACTGCCCCAGCTGAGGATTCTACAGGTTACTAGGTTTCGATCAAAAGGTTTACCTTAGTGTATGATGAATTACACTGCTACACAGGAGTTGGGGTTATCAGCTGATAAACAGCATCAGCAAATGTATTCCTGATCATAGGCACATGCAGTTCTTCTTGAGTCACATTCTAATCTTTTTTTTCTGCTACCACCTCGTGAATAAAAGAAGTCAGTCCAGACGAAACGCATGCAGGTAATGAAAATAAAAACTTTCAACTAACTAACTAACTAACTAACTAACTAATTAAAGTAACAACTCTTCCCAATTCACTACATGGCAGTGGTGGTCTACTTAAACCAGACTTGGGTCCAGAGAGCATGGCACCATCCCCACTCACACAAAAAACAAATTCTCAATCCGTTTCTGCAGCTCATACACCTCCATTGACGTCTGACGTCTGCTACACACTTAAAGTCTGTGGTCCATATTGTTAAATCTGTTTTCACAGCGCCCTCTGTTGGATAAAAGGGTTGTGTGCATAAACAGCCAAAGAACAGCGCGGCAGCGGTTTTTTTTTTCCTCTAAGGATACGATAAACAGCATTACCCACAGTCCTTTGAGGCTGGCGCTTGCGCAATATGTTTTCGACGGCCCTGCTGCTTGTTGTGGGACTGTTGTTGTTTTGACAATAGACGGGCAAAAGAGAGCAATAGTGAAGACGTTTTTTAACCTGAACCTGTCGTATGAGGTAAGAGAGGGACGCCGAAAAACTCGGAGGTCTGTCTCCGTCATTAGACGCCATGTTTGGTGTTGTTAGGTCAGAATAAAAACAGCAGTCTCATTAGTTGTTGTTCGTTAGCAGTTAGCTATCAAAACACTAGACTGTGAAGCTACCAGATAAATAAACTAACGGAAGTTTGAGGTTTGCCAAAGGAGAGACAAAGGTCGTGTCGTTGTTCACACAATATACTTTTTTCTGTCTCGGCGACCTTTATTTGTTGGGACAACGTCTGGTAACTCACAGTTTATGTATTGGTGCTAACGACTGCTAACGTTGAGCTCATGTCTTATCACAAAAGACAGTTACTAAAATATATTCAAGTTTTTATTTAGAATCTTTTCACCCTGGATAGTTCAGAGTAACGCCACAGTTTAGGAAAATAATAACATTTCACTGAGACGGGGTATAAATAACGATAATAACTTAATGTCTGGTCGTCCAACATGTGACTAACGTTTACTGTATGTACCCTAAAGCATGAGCAGACACGGTGAGGTACAGCTATAGCAGCAAACACAATTGTACTTTGGTAAACACCAGCAACGAAATGACTATGTGTCAACGATATCTTTCAGTTTCAGTTGGTTTGTAATCAACAGTTGTTTTAGTTCAGATCAGTAAAATATAGACGTTTTGTGTCGTAACAGTAGAGTAATATATATATAAACTTCTAAATAGCACATATCCTGTTTAGATACAGTGTATTGGTTGTCTATATACATGCAAATACACACATTTTACTAGCACTGGTGTTTGTTTGTTTTTTTAAAGCGGTGTCACATGTTCATTAACCCAACTATCCTATTACTACACACCTAGCAGTTTTTGGTGGGTTGTGAGCCATGATGGATGGATTAGAGACACTAGGAATAGGTAGAAGACAGGAGACAGAGCTGGAGGAGTTAAAGATGCTGAGATGCTCTTTAGGAGAGACAAGAATGGACAGGATCAGGAATGAGGTGATTAGAGGGACAACACAGACAGGAAGGTTTGGAGAAAAAGATAGAGATTGAGATGGTTTGGACATGTTCAGAGGAGGGACAGTGGATACATTGGTAGAAGAATGATTCTAGAGATGGAGCTACCAGGTAGGAGACAAAGAGGAGATTGGTGGATACAGTGAGGGAGGACATGGAGGTAGTTGGAGTCAGAAATGAAGATACAAAGGACAAGTGTTCATCTGTGTGACAAACTTAAACTTATTTGAAGTAACCCCTTAATTGCATAAATATTACTCTGTCACGCTTCTTTAACCATTATCTGTGGATGTGTGTATTTGCAGGTTCTTCAGTGATAACCCTTTTATCATGAGAGCTGACCCTCAGGTCACCAATCCCCCCTCCTTCTGCAGTTGATGGATCTGCAGCTGGTCCAGAGATGACAGACAGCGTCAGGGCCTTCCTCCGCAATGTTGCGACGGTCAGCTGACAGACAAACACCACACCCCACAGGAATTGTTTCAACCATCTGTAATTTTAGAGATTGAACTGACATAGAGGTTCTAATTCTTATATGCTTTATACTTTATTAAAGAAAATTTGACTTTATGCTGCCCTTAGGGTGGTGCTACAGTCACAGCCTGTATTATTTGTTTTTAGGATTTTCCACATTGTGACGGTGATACATTCCATTGTAGTATAATTTATAATCAAATTTATAAAAATATTATACACACCACTCTTCTTGCTCCAAACTAGTTTAAAATAAATGCTTTTCAAATGTTTTATCATTTAAATATTTTTTTCTGGCCTGTGCAGGGGATCAAGGACTCCATATTGGGAATTGGAACAATCTCGAAGCTGGATGCTCGCATCCAGCAGAAAAGGGAGGAGCAGCGAAGAAGGAGGGCCAGTGGGGCCTTGGCACAGAGAAGAGCTCAGAGTGAGGAGCGCAAACCAGACAAGTAGGCCTGAAAAACTGTACTTTCACGCTGTTTGCGTTAAGTAAAAATACATTTTTTAACCTTTATATTTATATCTGTTATTTCCTTTATATATATGTTTATGTTTACACCTGATATACAACTTTAGCAGAAATTCTAGGGTGCAGACAGATTTTTAACAAGTTTTAACTTGTTGATGAACTAGTTATCATTGTGAATTGTATAATGTTTAAAAGAAAATTATAACTAGAGATTAAATGAATACATGAATGGATCTCATTTCTCATCCATTATTCTCTTTCTCCTTAAGTGAACCCAAAGTAGCCAGTAGGATTTTTCAATGCTGTGCCTGGAATGGAGGAGTGTTCTGGGTAAGAATCGTTCACCATGAAAGAAACAGTTTTTATCAATGCTAATTTTTTATCATAATGTGTTTTCCTGTCAATCTACTAAGTCTAATTGTTGATAAAGCTAAATGTGTTATAAAATGGCACTGAAACTCTTTGCAAAGTTTAAGGTTTTTGGAGATTGAGCTGGGTTTTAGCTCCTTTTTTGTGAATTGTTGACATGCAGAATATCAACAGCCACAAAATCTGTCCGTTTTGTTTACTGGATCTAAACTGGTATAAATTAATCCATCTAAACTTGAATCCATTCAGAGAATTTTTCAGTAATCGGTTTTGATTCTAATAATTCATTTAATAATCTGTGTTGTTCTTCTTTGCAGCTCAGTCTGTTTCTCTTCTACCGTGTGTTTATCCCATTGCTGCAGGCTCTCACTGCAAAAATCATTGGTACGTCTTAATGCTTTAATAAAAAAAAAAGTCTCACTGAACAGAGTAGGAGAAAACTGTGTGTGTGGTTGTTAGAAGGTGCCCAGTCTATCTGCGTTCTCTGTCCAGGTGACCCCTCCCTCCATGGCAGTGTTTGGTCCTGGCTAGAGTTCATCCTTACCTCTGTCTTCAGCGCTCTGTGGGTCCTCCCCCTGTTTGTCCTCAGCAAAGTAGTTAATGCCATCTGGTTCCAGGTTAGGTCCAACTTCACTGTCATGTACTTTTGCAAAAATTCTCGGTTGGTCTTTACGAAATCACTGATTATATTCTGTGATTGGATTCGTTGCAGGACATTGCAGACCTAGCGTTCGAAGTCTCCGGCTGTAAGGCTCAGCCGTTCCCCAGCGTCAGTAAGATCATCGCAGATATGCTCTTCAACCTCCTCCTCCAGGCACTCTTCCTCATTCAGGTACTGACCTTTCATTAGACAACACTGACAGATGTGCAGTTCCAATGTATGACAATGATATCAAGACCAACTGTGTTGTACTCTGTGGTTCTACAGGGAATGATTGTTAGTCTCTTCCCCATTGATGCTATTGGACAGATGGTCAGCCTCCTGCACATGTCCCTGTTGTACTCCTTGTACTGCTTTGAGTATCGCTGGTTCAACCATGGTGAGACCCTCAGTCCACACTTGGTACCCCTGCATCGAGTAATCAAAGTCCAACCCCTGACGTGGGCTCCTATTTTTTTAGGGATCGAGATGCACCAACGACTGTCCAACATTGAGAGGAACTGGCCGTATTACTTTGGCTTTGGTTTACCCATGGCCTTGCTCACTGCTCTGCCCTCCTCCTACATCATCAGGTAAAACTCTGTTCTCACTAAACCTCAGCCAAAGGGTAAGGCAGAGCTTTAACAGAGGGTTGGTGGACCAGTAGTCTGCTCTTGATCCAAAGGCTGGGTGACGGAAGCAACAGTCAGAGCAAGGATGCCGAGACCTCCCTCTCCCTAGATACCACCTCCAGCTTATCTGGGAGGATCTTGAGGAGTTCCCAGGAAAGCTGAGCAACAAAGTTGTTCCAGCATATCCTGGGTCTCCACCCAGTCGGCCAGGACCTGAGCAACTCATGCCTGGGAGGGGTCTTTAGCGGGGCATACGATGTAAATGCCCCAGCCACCTCAATTGATTCTCCCAGTGTGGAGGAGCAGTGGTTCTACTCCTGTGTTCTTTAAGTCATAACCCAAGGATCATGACAACAGGATGGTTGACCCAAATAAGAAACCAATACAGAGGATCAAAACAGACCTGAAAACACAAATGAACACAACCTATGTAGTATATAGGTCACCAAATTCATGCTCAATGGTATCTGGTATCTGGTCCAAGAGAAAAAAAAATTCTACAAAGAGATGAATAGGAAACTAACACCACTGATGTGTAAATTATCGCTAATGTAATTTCTCACGTGTTGATATTAAGCTTTGGCTGTTCCAAATTCAATGTTTCCATATGAAAAAAAACAATATTTAATATCTGGAGAGAAGGGAAAAAATGCCAATTACAGATAATTTCTCAATATATATAAAGTTTGTCCCGTGTCTTCTTGTCAGCTTTTAATTCTGGCCTGCTGTAAAATTCAGTTTGACAGCCCTACTGTGGAGTATGTTGTAAAATTAAAGGTTGCAGCAACAAGGGTTGGGAATCCCTCTGTTATACAGTTTACCTTGAATTGGTTCCACTTGTAGTGATATTAGAGAGGATGCAATGATGATTATTTCATCCCTGTTATCATCTGTGTGTGTCTTGTCACTGTAGTGGCTGCTTGTTCTCCATCCTCTTCCCTCTATTCATCATCAGTGCTAATGAGGCTAAGACACCGACCAAGCTGTAGTAAGTCTGATACATATATAGATTATTTTTAATATTTTTTTTTCCCAAGTCTGAGTCACTCATTCATCCCTGTATGATTTTACAGCCACTTCCAGTTGCGACTCTTCTCCCTGGTGGTGCTGATCAGTAACAAGTTGTTCCATAAGACGGTGCACCTCCAGTCCTCACTGACTTCCTCCACCTCCTCAGAGAGACTGTCCTCTCCGCGCACGTCTCCCTCCCGCCAGAGACTTGTGGCCACACAGTGAAGTAGAACAGAAGTGGCTTCAGAGTGAAAGAATTTTTTTTTTATTCCCCAGGAGGAGTTTTTTTTCTTAATGAAGATGGTAATGTTTGAATGTAAGGGTTTGGATGAAGGGTTGCCATGTTTTTATCTAATCTCTGGCCTTTTTAATTTACATTTGACACCAGGCTAAGAACAAAAAAGTGTTCTCAGCTCTTGACTATTGTGACGTTTTTTCCTTCAGTTTTTATTTTTATATAATGTGCCATTTGAGTGACTCTCCCTTGAAACGACAGCACAATATAAAACAGTCTGGTCAGGATTTTAACTTTGCGATTCATTTTTCTGTGTATTTTCAAAAGCTAAGAACACTCGTTCTTTACCCAGTTACAATAACGCTCATTCTTTTACAAACTCACTTCAGTTGCTGCTATCAGACCAGTGAGTTAGAGGAGTTGATACCAAAAAAAAGCTTGTTGTTTGTTGAAGAAACGTTTGCCTGGTGTCTCCTCCGAACCACAAGAGTCACTGGACTGTCTTAAAGAAATGTTCCTATCTCAAGGGCGACACCAGCGAGGGCAGAATCCTGCCACAGTTTGGCAAGCTGTTGTGACATTTAAATACTTAGCTTGACAATCTGGGATTAACATTGTTGGGGAATTGTCATTTGAGATATCTGCAGAACATATTTGACAGGACACATATATCTTTTTCAGATATTGCCAATCAAATAGTATTTCAAGATATCTACAATTTAACAATTTTCAAGATATCTACAATCTAATAGGAAGTTTCTCAAATCAGAATCACAGATATTCAGGGTAGTGTTTAACTGTAACAACGGCTTGCCTGTAGTAGGTGTTCAGTAAGATAACACTGCCACTCTGCGATGTCTGTGCTTGTTTTTATTTCAGTACTAATTTATAAACAGTTACATAAAGGAGCCTCTACCAACCCAGTCAGTTTTTATTCACTCATCAGAGGGAAAAGGACCTTGATGTAAAAAAAAGTGTGCAATTACTGTACAGGGAGCACAGTGTTTGTGCAGACTGATTGTGTGTGGGTCTTTGAAAAGTATTGCGTCTAATTTCAATAAAATTGGTCCATAATCAATCTTTTGAAGAACTTTGCGTGTTTTTTATGTTTACTTGCATCCTCAAACAAAAGAGTACAGTACAGGATGTACACGCTTACATGTAATGTGTAAAATATACATGTGTAAATTTATATATATTGTAATATAAATCATAACTACAAAAATATAATGCATGATTTCATTTTTTAAATCAAAATGCCCTTTTTTTACAATCGTGCAGTTTAGCTTGCTTCTTTCCACAGTTATTGCTCAATAGTTTATGTTTTGTCTTACATTCATAATTATTTCTTATACTTATATATTTATATAATAAATATATCTTTATGGTTATATATCCATAACTTCCTGAAGGATACCATAATTTGCCGAAAGATACTCCCGAGGGATTACTAAAGTCTTGTCTGTCTGTCTTTATCGCAACTTTTATTTTCTTTATGCATGATTTATTGAGTGTTATCTTCTCGTGCTGTAAAATCTGTTTGACTGTACGTCTTTTATAATGAGTGTAGCGTTGGCGTATTATTTCTTCACCAACAGGGGGCGACTGGCTTCCCTTCCTCGGTAAGGACACGTCACTGCACTAGAGAGACAAGGTAGAGGGCGCTTTATGACGAGTGGTCCAGGAACGAATCAGACGCGTGCGTGCTCACAGTTACCGACGTTCGACCAATAAACATGCACCTCAGGCCGGCGAGGGCGGGATTCGCTCAGACTGAAGGTTGTGTGTGAAAAGTGTATGAGTAGCAGGAGCGGAGTGGGTGAGTCTGAATGAACATTAAAATTTTACACTTATGGAGACATTAAGAAACATTGGCCTCTATTTGAGCATGTCAGTCTGTGTTCGTACATTATTGTGGTGCCGGCTTTTTATGTGAAGTGTCTAAAACGAAGTTAGCGGCGCGGTTGACGTTTTGCAGCAGCTAGCGAGTTAGCTTTGTTAGCCACTCACACTTAATTCTGTGGCAGCATCATCATAATATCTGACCATTCTGGTGGGAATAAAACAGATTAAACTGCGTCTGTGTTGGCATTTACATAATAGTTTAGTTTAATGCATGCGTTATTAACGGTCACAAGCTGCTGTTGATTCCAATGGTGTTAGAAACCTAGGTAAAGACTTGCTCTACCTGTCTGTGTGCTCGCACTTGGAAATAATAATGACTCCGACTGAAGATCATATTTTAGTTGTTGTGTTTCATAACCGGGAATTCTAAAGAAAACAGACCCAGGTTCGAGGCTCAGGAATTTTCCAGTGTTGCCGCTTCCTGGTTACTGACGCCACATCTTACTGCGTGGCCTTCTCTGGTTGGGCTGCACATGGAAGTTAAATATCAGGGAACTGCAAGAGTTAGATTTATATTTCTTGAATTTCTGAACGTTCTTGTCACTGCATTACTCCAAGTACATTTATATGAGTGATTATAGAGTGAAATCTTTAAATTTGATACAGCTTCAGTGAATTTAGTGCCGTCTCAGCAAAGTATCCCCTTCACAACTTTAACTTGTATTTGATTATAGTGGCAAATCATAACAACCCTTATCCCAAGGCACGTTACTAACAATTATGCATAATAAACAAGGTAAACACCCCCTGCCCTTATAGACCCTCACACCGCCTGAGGAACGACTCCCAAAAAAAACCCAGACAGGAAAAAAAAAAAGGAAGAAGCCTCAGGGTGATCGAAGTGGAGGGGATCTTTAAACAAATGGGCAGAAAGAAGAAAAACTAATTCAATTTATCTTCACAGATTATCTACACAAAAGTTCCTCAAAGTCAGTGTCAATACAAAGGCAAAGTCCTAGGTCGAGGACTATACGGTTCTAGGGGAGTTGGGCCAGGAGTTGAAGGCTAAGTCCTGAGTCCAGTTTAAGGCCATGGGTTTAGGAGGGAGAACAGAGAGGACATGAAGTCCATCTGCCAAATGCGTCAGTCCTTAGGAAATAAGAGAAATAAGTTAGGAATTAAGAGAGAGAGAGGACAGGGAGAGAAGACTAAATGTGCAGAAGAACTCTTAGGCTACCATAGGCAATGTCAAAAAGGAAATGTTAATGTCCATAATCATGTTCATCAAAGATCTCCAGCACCGGATTACTTGCAGCATATCTAGAAGTTCAATGCAAATACAAAAAGAGTGTAAGTGTGAATCAATAGTCCAAAAAATAATATGTTTAGACTCTGAGACAGAGATGCACAAAAAAAAAACAGAATTTCTTTTATGTCAATTACAGTTATATTTACCATCAATTCCCCGTTAAGGACCAAACATCAAAGTGTTTTCCCCTCTTTTTTTTTTTTTTATACAGGTAGTACGGTGAGCTGTACACAACCTCGCCACAATGACCAAGCTCGGCTTCCTGCGTTTGTCCTATGAGAAACAGGACACACTGCTGAAGCTGCTCATTCTGTCCATGGCCGCTGTCCTCTGTGAGTCTCCCGTTTCCGATACTGAAGAATTTGTCCTCCCTGTAACAACAATAAGGACAAGGGTTGTATTAATAAAACAAATATGTAGAGTTCGAAGTTGATCATTGACTGTTATTATCACAAATGTCATGTAAACACATTGAAGTACTGGGACTATGAAACCACAACAACAACACATTTTTTTCTGATTAATTTGACTCAATAATAGTCAATCCAACAATTGTCAATAATATTCTATATCGTCAATATCTGTTACTTTTCCCGCAGCATTCTCCACAAGGCTGTTTTCCGTCTTGAGGTTTGAAAGTGTCATCCATGAGTTTGATCCGTACGTACCGCTCCTGTCAACAAATTCATGATTGTCCACTCTTAAGGCATGTTTTAATTTCAACACCTGTCTTATTTCCAGCTACTTCAACTACCGTACCACCCGCTTCCTGGCAGAAGAAGGATTTTATAAATTCCACAACTGGTTTGATGACAGGGCCTGGTATCCTCTGGGGAGGATCATTGGTGGAACCATCTATCCAGGTAATGAGATAATTTAACAAGATTACAGATTACTATAGAACATGACGGATTAGTAACAACCAGACTTTGAAAATATTGAATCCTGACTCAGTTCTAGTTTGGTGCCAGTTTCCACACTGTGAGACTGTAATATATTTTCATCTCCTCTTCTTCACCAGGACTGATGGTCACCTCTGCCGTCCTGTACCACGTCCTACATTTTTTTCACATCACCATTGACATCCGAAATGTCTGCGTGTTCTTGGCCCCTTTGTTCTCCTCCTTCACTGCCATTGTGACCTACCACTTCACCAAGGAGCTCAAGGTAAGACCCAGCCTTTGATTGTCAAAGCACAGCACCAATAGATGTAACGTAATCTAATATAATCTGAGATAATCCACTGTTTCAGGACCAACAGACTGACAACATTTGACTGCAGATATGTGTTAATTTTGCCAAATTTTTTGATTAACGTTTTAAAAAATCACATGTTAAGAACATGCTTTTGCTCATCCTTTTTAGCATGTTATAGCAGTTTTTAGTAAAAAATAAAAATTATGTTGTTGGAGAACTTACTGCTTTACAATTGTCTAAAAAAAAAAAAGAAGAATTTTATCAGGATATATTTGTGACAATGGTAGAAAGAACTTTGCGTTTTTCTGACTCCAGGCTAAAGAACACAGTAAATCTTAATTCTATGATGTTCCCTAGAAGTCTATATAGATATATAAAAAAAAATATATATATAAAGTCAAAGGCCCAAGCCCTATATTTCTTTATGCCTCTTTTTACTCAATCAAGTGGGGATTTGTAGGTATTGGACGACAAAAGCAGTAATAATATAAATTAATAATGTAATTTTGAATTGATGCATAACAGTAACTTTGGTCTGTTGTCTCTGCAGGATGCAGGTGCTGGTCTCCTGGCTGCCGCCATGATTGCAGTGGTGCCTGGTTACATCTCCCGTTCGGTAGCCGGATCCTATGATAATGAAGGTAAAAGAAAAAGTTTTTTGCGTGTACTGTATCACAACATATTCATAGAAAATATTCCGTAAACAAGATTCTTAATGGCATCTCTCTGTGCCGTAGGTATTGCCATCTTCTGCATGCTGCTCACCTACTACATGTGGATCAAGGCCGTGAAGACAGGGTCTGTGTACTGGTCCTCAATGTGTGCTCTGGCCTACTTCTACATGGTGAGGACTGAACCTTTAAGGCAGCACTGGGAATGTTAATGTGAATGTCAGCCAAGGTGGTGATGAAGTGTTTGCGTGCACACGCAGGTTTCCTCCTGGGGTGGTTACGTGTTCCTGATCAACCTCATCCCACTCCACGTCCTGGTGCTGATGCTCACGGGCCGCTTCTCTCACCGCGTCTATGTGGCCTACTGCACAGTCTACTGCCTGGGCACCATCCTCTCCATGCAGATCTCCTTTGTTGGATTCCAGGTATGTGGGGGGATTTGCTGTAGCCTATGCTGCTACTTGTGCACCTATAGTGATGTACACTAGGGATGCAGGTTGATATTGTCAGCTGACATTGGCATCATTATGTTGTATGTGTAAGAATCATTATCTATTTTTAGTGCAAACTTAATTATGTAATGTCTAGGTTGTGTCAATGAAAAAAAAACAAGGATTTTTTTTTAAATTAAATGCAATTAAAAAATTGTCCGCTTGGGGGCCCCCTGTGTTGGTCAGAGTAGAAGACAAGCTGCATCACTGAGAAAGACCAAGGTAGACGCCATCTGCTGCTTGGTACAACGTTATTTCTACCCTCTTCTCGACGCTACTTTCCCAATGTTTTTGTGCTTAAGAGATGCTATAATCTTAACGGTGCCGCCCACTTGACATCTACCTTTGCCGTTAGGGCTCACGATGTGAAATTTGACACCCCCGCTTAAAACCAATGTTTGGATAAATGGCTGTAAAGGAAAGAGAAATTCACTAGATGGCGGCATTGCAGCTTATTTAATTAATCAATTTTAATAATCATTAGATTGTGTGCATTATTCTGGCAACTTATACAGTTTACAATACAGCTACTGAATGAAAAAAAATACCACAAGGCATATATCGGAAATAAATTGTTAAGACGATACCGTCATATCGGATATCGACTAAAACATAATATTGGACATCTCTGCTGCACGTCACTAAAAGTTTAACCTTCTGTTTTTCAGCCTGTGCAGTCCTCAGAGCACATGGCAGCCTTTGGTATGTTTGGTCTGTGCCAAATCCATGCCTTTGTGGACTACCTGCGCAGCAAACTCAACGCCCAGCAGTTTGAGGTGTTGTTCAAGAGTGTCATCTCCCTGGTGGGCTTCCTCCTGCTGTCTGTGGGAGCCGTCCTCATGCTGACTGGTAAGGGTCCATAACGAATAGTGAATTTTTAGGACGGCTTATTTGTCGTCTTATTTATGAAAATCCAATTTGTGTCCCTCAGGTAAAATCTCTCCTTGGACCGGACGTTTCTACTCCCTGCTGGATCCCTCCTACGCCAAGAACAACATCCCTATTATCGCCTCCGTCTCCGAGCACCAGCCCACCACTTGGTCCTCCTACTACTTTGACCTTCAGCTGCTCGTCTTCATGTTTCCAGGCAAGCGTTGTCTCGGTGTCGTTGAATCCTGTTGTTAGGGAGTGACATGACTCTCTTGATTCACAGTCGCTTCTGTTTTCCTTCCAGTTGGTCTGTATTACTGTTTCAACAACTTGTCTGATGCCAGGATCTTCATCATTATGTACGGAGTGACCAGCATGTACTTCTCAGCCGTCATGGTACGCTCTCGGTCTTTTAAAAATAATTATAATAATAGTAAAATTATCTGTAGATTTGTAGATGCTTGGTTCTATGTCTTTAACTCCGTTCTTTGTTCTTCAGGTGCGTCTGATGTTGGTTCTGGCCCCTGTCATGTGCATCCTGTCAGGCATCGGTGTGTCTCAGGTACTGACTACTTACATGAAGAACCTGGATGTGAGTCGACCAGATAAGAAGAACAAGAAGCAGCAGGACTCCACCTACCCCATCAAGAATGAGGTAATCATTTTTATTTTGTATTATATATTTCTACCCTACTTATTGTTACCGATAGTACCATCGCAAAAGAAGTCATGTTGATGACAATTTGTCAAAAAAATTTCTAATCTACAGTGAAGTGCGGCAAGTTGGTAATAACTAATAAAATATAAAATATTATAATATATATAATTATATATTTATCATATAATATAATAATATATAATATTATTATTATTTTTTATTATTATATCTAATATAATAATAAATATATACATTATATTATATTTTATTTTTATTATTATTAATATATAATATAATATATATTATATTATAATTATAATATATATTTATAATATAAAAATAAAATAATAATTGGTAATAAGCATCAGTCATGTGATTGTCCTTTACATACTTACTCTCCAGGTTGCCAGTGGAATGATCCTGGTCATGGCCTTCTTCCTCATCACATACACCTTCCACTCCACCTGGGTGACCAGCGAAGCCTACTCCTCTCCCTCTATCGTCCTTTCCGCCCGCGGAGGTGACGGCAGCCGCATCATCTTTGACGATTTCAGAGAGGCTTATTACTGGCTCCGCCACAACACACCTGAGGTCGGTTCTCACCACAGATACAAAGGATCAATCCTCCAATTCTCTGATTGCTCACTTTAGTTCCTCTCCCCAGGATGCCAAAGTCATGTCGTGGTGGGATTATGGGTATCAGATCACTGCTATGGCCAATCGAACCATTTTAGTTGACAACAACACATGGAACAACACCCATATATCCAGAGTCGGCCAGGTGAGCTGTGGAAACATCTGGTTTCTTTCCAGTTCTCTTTGTGAGGACTGCATTACTGACCGTCTGTGTGCTCTGTAGGCCATGGCCTCCACTGAGGAGAGGGCCTATGAAATCATGAGGGAGCTGGACGTCAGCTACGTCCTGGTCATTTTCGGAGGTCTGACCGGCTATTCTTCAGATGGTGAGGATTAATGATGAATGTGAAGAGTTGATAGAAATCCATGTATTATTTTTATACGTGTGTGTGTGTGTATATATGTGTGTGTATGTATATATATGTATATGTATATATTTGTATATATGTATAAATATACAGTGTATACTGTATATATGTGTGTGTGTGTTTACATATGTATGTATATATGTGTGTGCCTATAAGTGTGAATATATATATAAATAGTATATACTGTATATTTTCACATTTATAAAGACACACACCTATACATACATATGTGTAAGTATATATATATTTATACATATATGTATATATACATACAGTATATGTGTATGTACACATATACAGTATATGCTACTTAGCAGTTCTCCATTAGTTTTCTCAGTTTTTTTTTTTCTAATGCAACTTTTTCTGCTGTATTGTGATATATTGTGTTTTTTTCTATATTTACATTTTTTTTCTGTTGAAAAAGGGATTTGACAAAAAAAACAACAAAAAACAAATAAAATCAGATTACAAATAATCTAAAAGACCTAAAAGTATCTATGTTTACCTTGAAGACTTTGGACACAGCCTGATACCAGATTTTTTTGTTTTTTTTGCCAATTGGCATCGTCATATGTAAACAATAAATAAGTATATATGTATATAATAACGACAGATGTTCCGGAAACATTTTTTAACTTCTCTCTGATTATCACAGATATCAATAAGTTCTTATGGATGGTCCGGATTGGAGGAAGCACGGACACGGGCAAACACATCAAGGAGCACGACTACTACACGCCCACTGGAGAGTTCAGGGTGGACCGTGAGGGCTCACCTGTGCTGCTCAACTGCCTCATGTACAAGATGTGCTACTACCGCTTTGGCCAGGTCTACACAGAAGCCAGTGAGTGACCCAGCAGCTGCTGCTGTTGTTGGCCTTAATGACTGATCACGAAACACAGTGAATGATGTGAATATCAATGGTCTAACGTTTTTTTTTTTTTTTGCAGAGCGTCCTCCGGGTTACGACAGAGTGAGAAACGCTGAGATTGGCAACAAAGACTTTGAGCTGGACGTGTTGGAGGAGGCCTACACTACAGAGCACTGGCTGGTCAGGATATACAAGGTCAAACTGCCCTCTGTTGTTTACTCTGCTTTACTCTATTTGTTAAGATCTCTTTTGTACAGATTGTAGTTGGTGAAAAAGTATCAGAATGTTGAAATATAGTGTCTCAGGGTCCTAACGTCCTCCTGTGTTCTGTATTCCAGGTGAAAGATCTGGACAACCGAGGTCTTTCAAGAACATAAACCATCAGATGGCAGTGTAAAATCTAGCGCACAGCACTGAACACCTTCCCGTGTGGTCTGCAGATGAATGAGGAAAAAAAAGAGCGTACTTTTTTATACTTTTTGTTCTGGGGAAGAAATTTGCATAAGAGATTTTTTTTTTTTGGTGTGGATGATTTTCCTTTTTTTTTTTTGTTTTATTTTGTAATGAAGAAATGTCACATCTGGAATCACATAAAGTCCATGTCAAAACAGCCAGTCTGAATTTTTCAGGTTGCCAACAACAGAAAAGCAGTGTTCGTCTGAGCACTTTGGATTTTTTACAGTCCGGCCAAATAAAGTGGGATTAAACAAATAATTGTTGTCTTTCTTATTTACATGGATGTGTCTGTGTTTGTATCTGTGTTGATCGGTGATTTATGTTCCAAAAATATGTCATTTGTTTTCAAATTAAAAAAATAAAGCAATCATTTACTCTACTATTTATATAAGTAATGGTGAGATGTGAATCCTTAAAAAATATTTGATTCTATATTTTAAAGAGCAAATACAGCTTATCTTATCTATCTATGTTTTTTGATATGTTTTGTGAGTTTGTATCACTACACCTTTTGGAAATATTACCACAAAATATTTATTTTTCACAATACTTTCATCGAAAATAAGGCTATAGCCTTACCTTTTTTTGGTCATTTATGACTTGTCCAAAATTACAATTTTTGGAGATTTTACCACAAAATATTCACTTGGCAACACATTTTGGGCCATAATCTTTCAATTTAAGGCATTTTGGGGACTTTTTATTTTTCACCATACTTTCACCGAAAGTAAGGCTATAGGCTTTCCTTTTTTTGGTGATTTTTAATTTGTTCAAAGTTACATTTTTTGGAGTTCTTACCACAAAAAAATCACTTGGTAGCATGTTTGCGCCCATAATCTTTTAATTTGAGTCATTTTGTAGAATTTTTATTTTTCACCATACTTTCACCGAAAGTAAGGCTATAGCCTTAACTTTTTTTGGCCATTTATGACTTACATTTTTTGGAGATTTAACCACAAAAAATTCACTTGGCATCACGTTTTGGGCCATAATCTTTCAATTTAAGGCATTTTGGGGACTTTTTTTTTTCACTATACTTTCATCGAAAGTAAGGCTATAGCCTTACCTTTTTTGGTCATTTTAGACTTGGTCAAAATTACATATTTTGGAGATTTTTTCACGAAATATTCACTTGGCATCACGCTTTGGGCCATAATCTTTCAATTTAAGGCATTTTTGGGACTTTTTACTTTTCACCATACTTTCACCGAAAGTAAGGCTATAGCCTTACCT
>JAFBJS010028715.1:23114-39576 GCA_016785265.1 Paraplagusia blochii
ACAAAAAAGGCTCATAATTCAGTTTAATTTCAGAGCTGATTTCTGGCCATTTTGCATGGTTTTATTGACAGTGACAAAAATCACTTCCGTTCCTACATCACTAGCAATAACATTGTACTGACAAATACAGTGCTTTAGTCATTGCATGGTTTTGTGTTCATTGTTTTCCTCAGGTGATAAACCTTTAGCGGAACAAGGCATTAAGATGAACAAGGAATTGAAGAAAACAGCAGAGTGGGCTAATCATTTTTTCCATCACTGTATATTCAATGCACCCAAGCAGCTCTTACACGAGGAGACCACAGCAGATAATGATGTGTCAAATTTGCCTTCATTTACCTACTAGGTGGAGTCCCTTTTCACTGAGGTCTAGCTACGGTGATGTCTCCTCCCTCCACTTCTAAAGGGCACTCCTCACAATGGACTCACAGTGTAGCTCAACAGTTTGTTGACATACGTAATGTTTGGTGCAACAGCCTGGTGAATAGGATAAGTCATTGAAGAGCATTGTGTCACACTAATGAGGGGCTTTTCAACTGACAACCACAACCTAATGACTTCATCCAAAGTCCAAACGTTGGGAAACAGAGTAGTGGAATTATTTCTCTGATTGTTCCATTCTGGACGATGACCTTTCACAGCAGGTCCACCTTTTGTGATTCATGTATGATGTTATTACAGCAGGTGGTTCCTCAAATAACATGAGTTTATCACTGCCGCCCACTTGTGTACACAGGTGAAAAAAGAAAATTCAGCAAGAGTTCCTTTTTGGGTTTTTTTTAATTATTGATTTCCAAAGGTGATTGACAGTCAGATAAAATATGTCTAGAATTTAATTTAGTTGTAAAAGAGTGAGGATGACCTGGCTGTGACACGGCATCACCTCTGGAGTCAGAGTTGTGTTCACTTTGTCTCTCAGCTCCTATCACACGGCAGAAGAACACACACCCATCCCTTCACTGCTGAGCTGTCAGTGTGGAGATAAGTGTTTGTAGAAGAGAGAGAGTGTGTGTGTGAGTATAGAGTAGTACTCTAGGCTCTAAAAACAACCCTCCCACTCGGTACCTATCTCCAGATAAGAACAACAAACGCATACATGTGCATGTGAACAGGCTGTATCTTGTTGTATCTGACATCACATAACTATGGTATTATTATTTAATAATAATTTAATATTAATATAGCAGTGGTCCCAAACCTCTGGATCAGGGACCGGAAACGGTCCGTGGGTGAATAGGTGACGGGCCGCAGAGAAATAATGTTTCTTTTTGGCCCCATCTGTCTATTACTTCCACTTGATCCATACCCATATCAACAAAAGAACTGACCAATAGAATGGCTAGGATTCCATCATTAATAATTCAACTATATTTGATTAGGAAATATTTTCTCAGTGAAGACAACAAAGTAAAATCAAAATGACGCAGAGTCATTGATGCAAGATTCTAACTTTTTTATACCAGTCTGGTAGGAGAAAATTATAGGCTGTGTGCACTTGTGTGTATGTACAGTTAATTTCGGGTAGGAAGATTTTATAGGTAGGAAAATATTTCAGCAGAAATTCGATTTTATGAAGGCGTATTTCTTCTTTTGACTAACAACAGGAACTTCTGTCTCTCCTCAGTGAATGAGTACATGTTCATGGTCCAGGCCCGAGGGATCCAGATCAGAGAGAATGTGAGGAACATCGGCGCTCAGGTTCTGGAGCAGGTGGTGAGAGGAGCGTACAGTCTGAATGGCACTGGTGAGGAGCTAGCATATCACTGGGGGTGTGGCGCGTTTCATCAGCTCAGCGCTCGGCTGTGATTGGGTGAAATCTCTGTAGTGATCTGATGTTCATTTGTTCTTAGTTGTGATTGGACTAAGATGAGATTCAATAAATTGTTTACGTGTGTGTGTGTGTAGACTATGCCTATGACTTCAACCTGAGCGACAGCGATGACCCTCCCCCCACCTACCTCCCAGAAGACTTCACCTTCCTCCCATCGCAGCTGTGTCCTGAGAGACTTCCGTCCATGAGTAAGTCCCACTGACAGTTTAGCTCGTCTCCTACATCAAACATAACAAATGATCCAGGACGTCCTGGTCTCTGGTTTTCCTTCATCCTCTTCTTTTTCTTCTTCACCCCCACCTCACTCTCTTAGAGGGCAGGATGTTAGTGAACATGAATGAAGTTTCTCTGGAGGAGGTGGAGACATCGTTGTTAGAAGCAGAGCCCAGCACAGGTCCTGGAGGATTCTGGAAACCCAAGGACTGTGTACCCCGGTGGAAGGTACGTGAAGAGGAATGGGTGGATGGATGGGTGGATGTAAGGAAGTTAAATCATTGACTGAAGACAGCCTGAGTGCAGCTGCAGCCTGTCTCACTGACAGTTACTGCCTTGGCTCTGTGCCACAGACAGGTCTGCTTCCTTGTGTTTGTGTTGGACCTCGGAGATGTGACTCTCGGAGAACTTCTCAGGGAAGAACCAATGGCTAGTGTGTAAATACTCTTGTCATTCCTCACCTCTGGGCAACCAAACTGCAAACACATTTATTCATTCTGAAAAACAGAACCTCAGACACAGGCTCCAGTCTGGACCATCATCAAAGTCCTGATCATCAAGAGAAATGATCACGAAGGTGGTTCACCCAGGACAAGGCTCAGCCATCGCACTGTCTAACCCCTGGGACTTCCCCAAATGTGGGAATCTCAACTCCAATTTCCCCTGATTTTGGGGCAGTCGGTGGCCTAGTGGTTAAGGAAACAGACTTGGGTCTGCAAGGCCCCCGGTTCGAATCCCCCTATCGCTATGTTACCGCTCAGTTGCCCTAAGCATGGTATCGTCCCCACACACTCCTCCCTAGACACTCAAGCAGCCCACTCCAAAAAAACTTCCAAAAAAGGAGGTGCCCCGGGAAAAAAGAAGAGAATGTTTGATTTCCATAGGAACCGTGTGTGTGATAATGTTAACCCACCTCTGTAGACATTACTGCCAACACACAAAGAAGATAAAAAATCCAAACGTTAATGTAGTAGTTGTTGGCAGACTAGTGTGTATGAAAACCTCACTTGTTGCACTGTAGTAATTTTACACACACACTACATTCCATCTGTGATGAAACCAGTTACCTAACAGTCAGACACACCTGCTGTGGATCTGGTTCCTGTCATGAGTCAAAAAAAAAAAAAAAAAACAAGACCAGATCCTGGTACAGTACTTCACCATTCTGCCCACTGTATGGACTTTTCTAAGTAGACTCTGAGGTACTGTGCTGTCTCTGCAGGTGGCCATCCTGGTACCGTTCAGGAACCGTCATGAACACCTACCCATTCTCCTCAGACACCTGGTGCCAGTGCTGCAGAGACAGAGGCTGCAGTTTGCGTTTTATGTCATCGAGCAGGTATGAAAAGACCTTTTTATTTGTTTTCTCTCAGCGATCACCAGGTACCGATGTTCAGTCACCCAGAACTGATTTTGGTCTGGTTTCCTCAGAGAGACACGCAGCCGTTCAACCGAGCCATGCTGTTCAACATAGGCTACAAGGAGGCCATGAAGGATGAGCACTGGGACTGTCTGATCTTCCATGATGTGGACCACCTAGTGGAGAATGACAGGAACTACTACGGCTGCTCACACATGCCGCGGCATTTCGCCGTCAAACTCGACAAGTATTCGTACATGTGAGTCATGACGGGGTTGTGTGTGTTGGAGCTTGTGTGTGTGTGTGTGTGTGTTCACTTACACCATAATATTCATTGCGCTTCTTCCTCCCAGGCTTCCGTACGACGAGTTCTTCGGTGGCGTCAGTGGACTGACTGTGGAGCAGTTTAGGAAGATCAACGGATTTCCCAATGGATTCTGGGGATGGGGAGGAGAAGACGACGACCTCTGGAACAGGTCCACTTCTGTTTGTTTCTCATTGATTCACACTTCAGTTCACAGAACCACCAATCCACAGAGGTCCAATAGGTGACCACTTCCTGAAGTGGCTCCAGAAAACCTACCCATCAATTTACTGATTGGACTTTAGACTAGCACAATAAAAGCACAGATTACCAGAATAAAACACCAACTTTTATTCAGTCAAAGTGATTTTTTTTTTATTATTATTGTGACTAGAACCAAATAAACATAGTATGTGGGAGTAGGTTGTGAGCCACATGACCATTGATGTGATGATGGTATTTGGGAGAGATGTCTTGGTCCTGGTACTGAAGTACTACTGGTGACCTCTGTGCAGAGTTCAAATGGCCAACCTGACAGTGAGCAGACCGCCAGGAGAGCTGGGTCGCTACATGTCCATCCAACACCATCACCGCGGGGAGGTCCAATTCCTTGGAAGGTGAGTGTTCGTGTGTGTGTGTGTGTGTATATATATTTATATATATATACATGTGTGTGTATATATATATATGTGTATTAATATACATGTGTATATATATACATGTGTGTGTATATATATGTGTATATATAAATGTGTATATATGTATATATATATGTGTATATATATATGTGTGTGTATATATGTATGTGTATATATATGTATATATATCTATATGTGTGTATATATATATGTGTATATATATGTATATATGTATATGTGTGTATATGTGTGTGTATATATATATACATGTATATGTATGTATATATGTGTATATATTGTGTATATACACACACAAAAACTGAGCAGAACCAGGTGCAGGAGTTTTCAGCAGGATCAAGGATCATAGTTTTCTCATGATCCTGTCTCCAGTGTGGACCAGAGTCACAGGTCCTCAGATGTCAGGATCAGAACAGGTCTAGCCAGGACCGGGGACCGACTTATTATATTATAACCCTGACACTTCAGGTCGTTCATCAACATCAACACAAACACAATCAAAAATTAAAAGAGTCGGATTCACTAAGACAGATTCACAAAAAAAAACCAAAAGGTTCTGACGTTTCTGTTGCTGTGCCCCCTGTAGGTTCAGTCTGCTACGACACTCCAAGGAACGACAGAAAGTCGACGGTCTGAACAACCTCAACTACTCCCCCCTGGTGGCCAGGAGGCTTCTGTACACAAATATCAGCGTCAGCCTGAGCAAAGACCTGGCACCTGTGGCTGACTACTGACTGTTGGACGACTTTGAAGACACAGTCTTTTCTTAACAACCATGTAGCACAGACATGAGATGAAGAAGCCTGTGGACATGAATAATCACCTCCACCACCATCTTCATCACCATCAGTTTATTATTTCTTTTTTTTTTCATTCATTCACTCCTACAGTCAAGTCAACATATACACTCTGTGAAGAGGAAGTTCTGCCCCAGATGAAGGTCATAAAGCAAAGCTGGAGGAGGTGAAGATGTTGGCAGGAGATAACCAGCCTTGAGGTCCATGGAGCAGAAGCAGGAAATCCTCATCAGTGTTTGGACAACTTGAAGCAGGAAACTCTTTAACATTTGCAGTCATTCTGTTCCAGCTCTTGTTCCTGTTGGAATAGTTTTCCTGTTTCTGGACAGCAGAGAGTCAAACGTCAAACTGAAGGAAACCATGAGTCATGACTGGGATCGGCTCAGCGTTAAATTAACTCAAACCTTAACACAGAAATCACTGAAAACAAGACTGCCAGCATTTGCAGTGTGTGGCCAGCAGGGGCCAGTGTACATAGATCTGATCTGGTCGCACAGATCCTAACGGTGTTTGTGAACCAACCAACCAAATGATTTATTCTATGGACAATTTTCTGGACAGAGTTCATGTTCCATGTGTCTGATTGATGTGACAACAGAGTGAAGAACAGATGATCCTTCACCTCCTCCTTCTCCTTTTTCCTGCCCCTCCTTCTCGTCCTCCCGGCAAATTTGCTTCATTTCAACACTTTGACCTTATTGACCAGTTTTCTAAACTGGTCCCACAGTGGACAGGTTCACTCACCACCGTGACCCAGAACCTGTTGCATTTCCTCTGTTGTGCTGCAGGGCATGGGTTCAGAACCCATGTGCTGACAGACATTCCATCACAGTTGTAATGAAGGGATCTTTGGTTCCTGGGTTCCCTGAAGAGACCGTGACCTTGAATTGTCTCCGCGTATTTATTTTCCTCCATTTTGTTTTTAAGGTAAAATGTTTTATCATCAAATCTTGATCACTGTGTAAATACTGTTTCATATGTATTTTTTTTTTCACAATAATCTTAAGACACCAGAGAGGGACAAAGTTTGACTTTTGAAAGAGAGTGGAGCCAATGACGCCTTAGGCCAAGGTCCTACTGTCCATGTCCCCAGTGCAGAACATCAAGGTGATGATCCTGTGAGGACACTTCCTGTCTCATTTCTCAGTTTCTCTGCAATATAAACAAACATATTTATAATGCAGAGAAACACAACAATGATATTAACTATTACAGGCATTAGTCAATCATGTAAATGTCTGTTGTGTATGTATGTGTATATATGTATAATTATATATATCTATATACATATGTGTATGCATATATATGTCTGTATATATGTGTATATATATATATATGAAATTGTCACTGATATATATGGTGACAAATGTTAACATGTGACGTTTACTGTGGTGTGAATGAGCGCTGTTCTCTAGTCATATATATGTAGGTATGTATGTATATATGTATATATGTACATATATGTATGTGTGTATATATATACTTATATGTATGTATGTCTATATATATATATTTGTGTGTGTGTACATATATTCACATATATGTGTACATATATTCACATATATGTACATACACATATGTATGTATATATGTGTGTGTATATATATATGTGTGTATATATGTATATATGTATATAAATATATATATGTGTGTATATATATATATATTTATATATATGTATATATATGTAGATGTGTATATATATATATATATGTGTGTGTATGTATGTTGTGACTACATTAAATAATGACAAATGTAAACACTGGAGGGACCCACTGGGCTGCACCAGGAGAAATATTTCCTTATTTAAAAAAAAAAAGCAAAACGTGATGGTGTCACATGACAGATGTCAGCTGACCAGTTGTAGCCTGTTTTTGATTATCATACTCACCCGTTTGTATTTTCACTGTTATTTTTGTATCACAGGAAACAACACTATTAAATCAGTGATTTATTTTTAAATCCAATCCAATCAATTTCTCAGTCGGTGTCAGAGAGAAACCTTGGTTGGGATTTGTCCCCTTTTATAACTTGGCTACGGTCAACGGTCAAGGTAACAGTTTCCCTGTGACTTCATCATGATGTGACGTAGGCGACGGAGATGATGATCACCAGGTGAGAAAATGTCTTTTAATACATGAAGAATACACTTGACTATTTCATGTCATATATTTATCCATAGCATAGTTTGTTTTCTTTACTACAGGTATCAGTAACATGATGTACAGGTGGAGGTGACCCATGGTCACGTGTCCACAGCTGGTGGAATCAGACCGTCAGACTTTAGAACCCTACTTGCACTGATTGTCTTCAAGGAGTCACTCACTGTGATTTCTGGGTTCTTTTCTGAGAAGCTGGGTTCTTTTGTGGCAAAATATTTAAACATAAGTTAGCAACCCTTGAATTACAAAAAAAATATATACATTTGTTAGTCGCCAGGGTAATTAATTTAGTGGTTGTCAATGAAGGTTCTCAAGGTGGAAGGGTTTAGTTAGGGCAACTGGACATTTAGTTTTTTGGAAAATGCTCCACCTCTTCATCCAAGAAGCTTCTTCAGTTCTAACCGTCAGTGGGGAGTAACAGAAGTTCTATTCTGTGAGTGAGGAGAACGGGGAGGTTCAAGTCCCTCCTGTTGGGTGGACCTTGGTTCACCTGTGATGTTTGATACCAGAGGGCTATCTCCTCAGCTGTCCACCTGCACTTAAAGGCTACCTGGAAAAACCATCTCTCAACAGAGGTGGTGCCTTGGGAAACAACCTTTCACCCACCTACAAAGCCCTTTTGGGGACAATACCCAAAAGATTCTACCCTCAACAATCGGTTTTGTACGTCCAAAAGGTGTGTGCCCAGAAACAGTCTGACTGGAACAATCCATCAATCTCAGAAGAATCTCCAATGATCACCAAATTCTGGTCTATTTCAAACCCACCAACACTCTGCAAAGACAGTGCAAAGACTGCCCTGACCTCTACATTGGTCAAACCAAACAACTAATGGTCGCCATCTCTGTCAATCTGGAGAAACCTCTCAGCAGAGGACGGGGGACTAAGACCCAACCTTTTATCCACCTACAGTGTTGCTCTGACCTCTCTTCCTAGAAGGTTCTCCCCTGCTCAGTTGCCCTTGAAGTAACCCATTTTGGACCCATCAATACTCACCCAACGACTGGTATCACCCAGGTGAACTAAGGTCCACCCACCAGGAGGGACCTGCACCACCCCTTTCTGTTACTCCCCTCTGACGGTAAGAACTCAAGAAACCTCTTGAACCTCATTTAGTGGTTGGTGTTTTTTCCTTCATGATTTTATTCCCCTCCAAAACCAGGATGTTCTGTCGATTTCATGGCTTTTTTCAGTCTGACCCCCTCCCTGACAGTAAAATACCACTGAGGTGAGTATAACCTGTGTGTTCACACACCATCATTCCTCAGCTACGTCTGTGTGACACAGGTGTAGCTCATTGGCTGTTGACTCCTCTTTCTCTACTTCCATTAGTCCCAAAGTCTTGGACCTGCTCCTTATGTTTGTCCGTCCCCAGTGGGGTCAACCTGTGCCAGGTACCAGTCCGAATGTCTCTCTAGCTCGGCCCTGATCCTTTCCAGGTGCTCCGCCAGCTCCCCCAGGTTGTTGCACTGCTTCTCCACCTGGCTCACCCTGCTGTCGAAGCCCTGCACCTCCTTCTTCACTTCCACAGCTGTGCTCCTGCAACCCTGCACGTCCCCGGCCAGCTGCTTTCGTAACGTAACCAGTTCTGCTTTGAGCTGCGCCAGCCGTCTCTCTCCGGCCCCCAGGAGACTGGCTTGGTGTCCCACCAGTTTGGTGATGCCCTGCACCTGATCAAACAGTTGGTGCTCCCTCTGACGCCACGTGGAGTTGGCCTGCCCCACCTCGCTGGCGATGAAGCTGATGGAGTCTTTGATGCCTTTCAAGGTGCGGTTGACTGAGTTGATGTTGACCTTCAGCAGGGTGATCTCCCCCTGCACCCTGTCCTCTGTGTCCTCCTCAGTCCTCCTGTGGAGGAGCTCCTGCAACGTTTTGTTCAGGAGGTCCAGTTGTTCAGAGTGTTCTTCCAGACGCTCACTCATTTTCTCCTCCATCGTCTCCCCTTCGTGGTTACTGCCGGCTGAAGGTCCGGAGGAGGAGCAGGAAGAGGTGCAGAGAAGCTGCAGATCTAGCAGTTGATTCTGAATATTCCTCATGTCTCCTTCCATGCTCCTCCTCACAGATTCCATCTCTGTCTCCGGTGCCGGCACCACCTGCCCCTCTAGAGGAGCAGGGGATGAAGGATTGCCCAATCCCTCAACTGCTACCAACACTTTCTTCTCCAGGGTTTTTATCTTCTCCTCTATTGTGGTCCTGAAGCTATAGAGGTCCCCAGGGAAACTCCCTGCCTCCACCTCTGTGTCCTCCACCCTGCCCTGGATCAGTGCCTCCAGTTGGTTGTTGTGTTTCGTCAGATCTTGCTGTAGCCGCCTCTGGGATTCCGTCAACCTTTTTACCGACTCCTCCAGTAGCTGGACCCTCTGCATCAGGCTGTTGACCTACAGACACCAGTAGGTGATGGGATCATATTTCAAGTCTAACAGTATTTTTCTCCTGAAAAGTAAGGAAAATATTTACTCTGCCTGAAAGATCATGGAGCCTGTTGGTTTGGGGGGTGGGCAGCTAAGGTGTGTTGTGTCAGGGGCTCAGTGGGTGAAGCAAGTTGACCTTTAAACATTGAGTGGCTTGTAAGAAACCACGCTGGGTGTTTTTTAGCAAGATGGATATTGATGGTCTGCTTCTTCTTTTCCTTTCTGCTTGTCCCTTTTTTTCAGGTGTTGCCACAGGGAGTCAACAATTTCCATCTCCCCATGTCCTCTGTATCTTCTACTCTGACTCCAACTACCTCCATGTCCTCCCTCACTGCATCCATCAATCTCCTCTTTGTCTCCTACCTGGTAGCTCCATCTCTAGGATCATTCTTCTACCAATGTATCCACTATCCCTCCTCTGAACACGTCCAAAGGCAGAGGTGAAAGGAATGAAAGTGATGTTACTATGAAATATAAACTAGTGAAAAGGACTGATCTTAGGGAGGAACTTGGTTTTTTCTTTTTTTTTTTTCTTATAGATCGAGATTTTAAGTCTGGATGAATAAAAATAACAGAAAAAAAGAATCAAAATATATGTTTTCTGGGTGTAATTATAAACACTAAGCGAGTGTGTAACGATCACATGGTCTTTAGGTGGTGAAGGTCTCATATCAGAGACGTTCTCCCCGTATTATGCAGCGCAGGCTTGTTGCGTAGGAACAACCTGTCACAATAAAACACTCTTTCAGCAGGACTCCTGGAATTGTCTGTGAAACACAGCTCTTCTATATTTTTGAAGACGTAAGTTCTTCTCCTGTCTCTTCACTGGCTCTTTAACCCTCGAAACTTTCAGAAGATGTTTTTGTGACACACAGACATCTTGACATACATCTGAAGTGAGTACACGACAGATGTGGCAGAAGGAATCTCATCTTCTTCTTTTCTGACTGTCCTTTTTTCAGGTGTTGCCACAGTGAGTCAACAATTTCCATCTCCCCATGTCCTCTGTATCTTCTACTCTGACTCCAACTACCTCCATGTCCTCCCTCACTGCATCCATCAATCTCCTCTTTGTCTCCTACCTGGTAGCTTAATCTCTAGGATCATTCTTCTACCAATGTATCCACTATCCCTCCTCTGAACATGTCCAAGCTCAATCTGTCCTTTTCTGTCTGTGTTGTCTCTCTAATCACCCCATTCCTGATCCTGTCCATCCTTGTCTCTCCTAAAGAGAACCTCAGCATCTTTAACTCCTCCACCTCCACCTCTGTCTCTTGTCTTCTACCTATTCCTAGTGTCTCTAATCCATCCATCATGGCTGGTCTCTCCACTGTCCTGTAAACCTTTCCCTCCACCTTAGCTGACTCTCTTCTATCACTGACTCTTTTCTCCAGATGTTCCATCCTGACTCCACTCCACTCTTCTCCTCTCCTCCACAGTCTCCACTGCTCTGAACAGTTGATCCTCAGTATCTAAACTTCTGCATCTTCTCCTCCTCTGCCTCTGTCTCACGTCTTTGATTTTGGCCAAAGTTCCAAAGATTTAGTTCCCTTCCTGACTTAACCCTCCCAGTTTATCCAGCCTTGGGACCGGCACTAAAAAACACTGGCTTGTGCCCCCTAGTGGCTGGTTTTAGATGTATATTGATGGTAACTTCCCAATACTGTACCTGTCCACAGCAGCTATCAGTCGTGGTCAAGCCCAGGATCTGGGCCTGAATGGTGCCCAGCTCCTGCCTGATACCCGTTTCTGTCCCATCTAGCGTCTGCTGGATCTTCTCCTGACCATCCATATGCTCCTGGTGACACTTCTGCTGGACCTCCCCTATCCTCTTGTTGCAGTGGTTTTCTAGACCAGTCAAGCGGTTTTGGATGCTGTCGTAGATCTCGGAGCGCAAACCCTCCAACTTCCTGTTCAGAATCTCATCAATATAAGTGTCTGGGCCCCGGACTGGTGTCCCCTCCAGCAGTCTCTTCAGCTGTCCATCGTGACCCAGGACCATTCCCTTACAAACAAACACAGCGAAGGTATTGGTAAAAAAGGTGATTTTTGCAGCAGAAGCAAAAATATATGCAGCAACGCATCTACCTGAACTTCTTCAAGGATGTGAGCCTTGGCACGGAGCTCGTCTCTCACTTCCGTCACGCTTTCTGCCAATGTTCCAAACCCCAGGAGGTTATCTCTTCCGTCCGGTCTTCTCTCTGCTCCGTCTGTGATTGCCCCAAATCCTACCAGTGATTCTGATGTACGGGGGCTGGAGGGCAGCAGGAATACCAGCAGTTTGTTTATGTCTTCCTGCAGGGAAGTGCGCAAACGCTCCTCCAAGCCATTAACCACACCCCTCAGATTGTCCAGTCCCTGGGTGAGGAGGCGCAGGTCCTCCTCCATGCGTTGCAGGCGTTCACCGCTCACTCCAGGTGTTACGACATTAATTCCTGCGTCACCATGGAAACAATCATGTTAGCATGCTGTCATGGAAGAGTCTCTATGCTCCATAATACCGTATTTTCTCGGCCATAAGGCGCACATAAAAGTCTTAGATTTTCTTCAAAATGCGGATGTAGTAGAGGACACCATGAGAACTTTAAAGGGGCTAGTGTGGGCGTTGTTTTGCTCCCGCTCTTTTTTTTTTAAACACGCACACTTGTATGTCTGTGTGTTGTTGTTGTTGTAAGGCGGACCTAGTAGAGGACACCATGAGAACGTTAAAGGGGGAAGTGTGGGCGTGGATTGCATATAAACCCGCGCCCCTTATGATCAGATGCACCTTGTGTGTGTATTAAATGTAGTAATGGCACAAAACTGAGACTGCGCCTTTTCATACGGTGCGCCTTATGTTCGTGAAAGTACGGTAAATAGTTGCTTTTACCAGGATTTATTGTTTCCCGTCCAGTTGGAAAGGGTCCAGTTCCAGTCGGAATGTCAGGTGAAGTCGGGACTCCATGGAAACACTGTTCTCCGGTGTAACCCGGACAACAACGCCACTCTAGTGACGTCACTTTTTTCAAGCCCAGTCTATATTTTGGTCTGTGGACTATCCTGTACCTGCAGAGATATGGTAAGAAGACAATGAAGTCCACAGTCAGCTGTGCTGCTCTCTGCTCCACCCACTGCAGTTCCCTTGGTGACGGTTGATGTGCACAGTGAACACCACCTTCAAACACTATACATGCAAATTTCTGGAAGCTTTGAATGATGGGAATTAGTTGCAACTCACATGACGACGGGACATTTCTGACCCCAGATGCACCTGCTGGTGAAGTCGGCCTTTACGTAGGACGTCACCTCATCCTGCACCGGGCATGTGATGTTCTTCTCCACCACGTAGGCGCAAAGGTTCCTGGGAAAATTGGAAAGTGATATGACTTTTACCACAGATGTATAACTGTTTTATCCAAACAACTTACAAAGAGCAATTATCATTTTCAAGCAGGTGATTCCAATGGGGTTCCGAACCCAGGACTCGGTTCTTGAGGCAGGTGTGCTAACCGCTACACTATGGAACCAATAATACTGACCACCACTAACTATTACTATGACTGGCCTTTACCATCCCTGACTGATAGCAGTGGTAATATCATTACAGACACTGCAGTGGTGGATAAGTGGTTAAGGAACTGGACTTGGGTCTGAAGGGTTTCCAGTTTGATTCCTCCAAGAGCCGGGTTAACACTGAGATCCACTGAGAGGGACACGGTCCCCACTCACTGCTACCCTCTGCTGACCAGAGGAAGCAGCAGAAAGTTCCTCTGGTCAACTTTTGGTTTTTGTTCCAACCAACCAAAACCACAAATCTTGACCAATCAGCTGTCTGATAACCTGTCCACTCAGGTGTGCTACTGCTTGGTTGGAAAAACTTGGAGCTACAGTCAGGGGCGTAGCCAGAACCCATAAAATGGGCAGGCCCCGAAAAAAAAAAAATTCGGGGCCCAACCCCAAAGTATAGCCTAAGTTTGATAATGAACATCATCCCTGGTTATGACATTGCAAGCGTGGGCGGGCCTGACTGACAAGTGGGAGGGCCCAGGCCCACCCGTGGCCCTAAGTGGAACCGTTTGGACCTCCTTTGGGTTACTAAGTGTACATATTGCTCAACGTCGCCCTCTGCTGACTTTCAAAGCTCAGTTTGCATTTTTAACGAGTAGTGAAAAGCACCAAGAAGTTTGTCGTATGACGTCACACTGAGGCTCCACCTCCTTTTTCTCATCCATTGCCTGGTCTCCCCTTCCCCTCGGTGACCTCAGGAGAAGATCATCTGGCCAGGGTGGGCTCACATGTCTCAGATTCAGAGGGGAGTTGGAGAAACACGTGCTGCACAGCTGCTACAGGAACGACCATCGTGTTTGTCTGAAACAGGAGCTGAGTTGGGCTTCACGCCCAGTTAACACGTTCACAGCTCGGACAATCACAGCACAAACGTCGGCGCTTCTTTCATTTAAACCCAACAACCTTCTGCCACGTCAGGAGAGAGTGGACGTTCACAGCGGCATGTGTGGAAGATCTTTACCAGATTATTGACGGGAAGAGCCAGGAGTTAATTTAGTACAAGATATTTTGAATAGTTTGTCACAATACGTACTGGGGTCAGTCTGAAAGATGTTTCAGATGTTTGTCATTTCTTCAGCTGTCTGATCTTGATGACCAGAACCAGTTCAGACTGGTCACTGTGTGTCCAGCAGCTGTGACCACTTTGGTCATTGTGATCCTTGAACTTTAATCAGAACTCATTTTCATCTTAGAGCAAATGAAGGTCCTTCATCCAAACTGATTGAACCTGATGAAATGAGTCAAACTTCACAGGTTCATAAGATCGCTCCACTTCCTGGTCATTCTGTTGGTACAAAAGCTCTGCATGAAGAAAGTCATTTAGCAATTCCCCACGTCGAGATGTTTCTTCATAGAGTTGGAGTAAAATCAATTTTATCTTCACCTGACAAACCTGAGTGGAGTTCTTCATCTTTTCCACCCATTACAGTTCAACTCTAGCTGCCAAGTTACCACTGAGCTGGGGTGGTGCCCAAGGACAGGCAAGCCAGGCAGTTGCTTGGGGCCCAGGCCACTAGGGGGCCCCACCCAAGAATATATTTTATTGCTGCATGCACTGATAGGGTGGGGTCCCCCAGCCATATCTTGTTTGGAGCACCAAGTGACCCTAGCACCACCCCTGCCACTGAGCATGACACCGCTCAATGCTGCCCCCTGCTGACCGAAGTGACTGGTTAAATGTAGGCTTGTAGGGTGGGAGCCCAAGCCATATCTTCCTTGGAGCACCAAATGGCTCTAGCACCAACCCTGCCATTGAGCAATGCTGCCTCCTGCTGACTGAAGTAACTGGTAAACGTAGGCTTGTAGGGTGGGGGCCCCAGTGATAGCTTGTTTGGAGCACTGAGTGACCCTTGCACCACGCCTGCCACTCAGCAGGGCACAGCTCAATGCTGCCCCCTGCTGACTGAGGTGATGGGTTAAATGTAGGGGTTAAATATCATTGTGTCCATGGTACGCTGGGTCACAAAAACAAGCAGTTCACTGTCCTTCCATTACCAGGGGGCAGCACTCTCCACCTCCACCTCTCCTCCAACACCACTGGAAGCGTGCAGCTGAAGTTTGAAGAGCGTGTGTTTTTGACGATGTTTATCCAGATTTCTGCCCGAGCCTCTAATTACTTTGCATTCGTGGTAATTATGCCGATTAGTTGATCACATACTTTCTCCAATAGTCAGCAGCACTGAGTGTGAGTCGAACATCGGGGTTGAATCCCTCAGAAAGAGGAGGAAAACACCCATAAGTCCATTCCCACCCAACCCCAGATGACTCCGTCCACTCCATTAAACACTTCAGTAAACACAACTCCAGAATGTCAAACCACTCTTTCAACCAAAGGAGGGTGTTGGACCCACGGCTTTTAGACAGGTGTCCTACAGGAAACATCTTCGGAGCAGACGTGGTTAAAATCCCAGCAGGGATCTTCATGTGTCCTGTACAGTATTCCAGCTTCCAGAACTCCACCCTCTGCAGTGACCAAAGAATTCCAGCTTTTCCGTCTGACATTATCGTTTGAATTCTGCAGACGGGCACCTCGCTGTTTAATGACTTCAACCTAAAGATCTCTGAGCCCCTCCCATAGCCACGCCCCCTCTTTGTAACAGTTCATTGCCAGACCTACCGCCTCAGGGCTCATGCCAATCTGTTCCTTCCAGCATCTGTTCTTTCCATGAATGAGTTCCAGGTCTTGAACGTTGGAGGTACAGCCTGCAGTTTAGTTTTCTGATCTTAAACTTGATTCAGTCTTCTTCTCCTTCTCTGGTCTTGTCCCCTTCATCTGGGGTGTCCACAGTGAATCATCCAATTCCATCTCCCCCTGTCTTCTGTATCTTCTTCTCTAACTCCAACTACCTCCATGTCCTCCCTCACTGCATCCATCAATCTCCTCTTTGTCTCCTACCTGGTAGCTCCATCTCTGGGATCATTCTTCTACCAATGTATCCACCAATGTCTCCAAACCATCTCAATCTGTCTTCTCCGGCTTTTTCTCCAAACCTTCCTGTCTGTGTTGTCCCTCCAAGGACTTCATTCCTTATCCAGCATCAATCTCCAACTCTTCTCCTTCTCCTTTGGTCTTGTCCCTTTACGTGGGGTTCCATCTCCCCCTGTCTTCTGTATCTTCTACTCTAACTCCAACTACCTCCATGTCCTCCCTCACTGCATCCATCAATCTCCTCTTTGTCTCC
>JAFBJS010028715.1:39691-77438 GCA_016785265.1 Paraplagusia blochii
TCATTCCTGATCCTGTCCATCCTTGTCTCTCCTGAAGAGAATCTCAGCATCTTTAACTCCTCCACCTCCAGCTCTGTCTCCTGTCTTCTACCTATTCCTAGTGTCTCGTGACTCTCTTCTATCACAGATCACTCCTGACTCTTTTCTCCAGATGTTCCATCCATGACTCCACTCATTAAAATCCTCTTGATTGGAAGAAAACAAACAACATGGTTGAGGGGAAAAATCTACAGCTTCCAGAATCCAGTTGTTTCCAGTTGATGATGAAACCAACTGCGATTAAAGTGAAAATTTCAGACTGAACAAACATTTGTCTTCGTCCTCACTCTGTCCTTCAGTTCACAGGCAACAGTAGCGCCTTTGTTTGCCCACCAGGGTTTTTTTTTTCTTCTTCCTGGAGAGCAGATGGGTTCAGGTGTGAAAGGAGAACAGAGGAGATTGTGAGTCCGAGGTCAATCTGCTGAAACTAAGTGTCACCAAGGTCTGAGGGTCCATCAGCTGATGGTCAGCTGTGGAGATGAAGCTGATACTGAAGGCTGTTGTCCTGACTCTGCTCAGAACTTTTACTTTTTCACTCTGCACCCTCTTCTCATGATATGTGATCATCCATTTTCTCTCTCTTCTCTGCTGCAGTCACCATGTCTGGCACCCAAATCACACTGCACCACTGCGCCAACCCCTCCTCCAGGTGGTGAACCCACAGACCTTCTCTGGAGTGACTCTAGGACAGAGATCCTTATCCTGAGCTTGGTCGCAGGGGACAGCATTTAGAGGAGGGATACCCAGATTTTCATCTCCCTAGACTAGGGGTCTCAAACTTGCGGCCCGTGGGCCATTTGCGGGCCGTGAAACGATATTTTCCGGCCACCACCTTGAGGTGAAAGTTGAATTTATAATAATATTTTATAGATTTGTTCTCCACGTTTTATGGTAACTCCTATAGTCCTCCAAACCCTGATCCACAGACCCCTTGTGGTTCAGTGTGGTATTACAACAAATCTATGGGAAACTGATTTTTTTAATTAAATTTTTTCTTTTTTATTGAACACTGAAAGCTGATGTCTGTGAAATGATAGTGTGGGTGGTGGCCCCCAACTTATTTGCGTTTGAGACCCCTGGTCCAGACCATTCCTCCAGCTCACCTGGAAGGATCCTGAGGGGTTCCTGGACCAGCCGGGCAACATTGTCGCTCCAGCGTGTCCCTGCGTCCTCCTCTAGGTCTCCTCCCAGTCAAACATATCTATTTTCTCCTCAGATCTATTTATTTTTCAGTCAAGTATTTTATAGCAATGACTTTTTCTATAAAAAGAAGTTCTAATTTGTCTGACATCTGCTCCGGTCCTTCACCGTGAAGCTGTAGAAGACAAATGAAAAGGGCATTTCGCACCTTTTCTACCTCCACAGTCTGGCCAATAAAAAAAAAAAACACACCTTCCAGTCGGACCGCGTCTGTGTCCCCTGTCTGTTGTTGACATTCAGGGAACACGTGACTTCACATCAGTTACACATTCCACTGCACGTCCAAAGCAAAGAACTTACTTGTGACGAGTTGTGGGTTTGATTGTCAAATGCTGAGAGTTGAGTCCAGTTCTGAGTCTGTTTCCATAGACTGGGATCCCGTGACCTCCATAAAAAGTCCCTTTGCCATCCACCAGACTGAGCAGCAGTCCCAGCTGAAGAAACCGTTGAAGAAACTCGCTCCACATTCCTGCAAACGTCCTCCTCCTGCAGCCAGGCTGTGGTGGTAGAAGGTCTTCTCCCTGAAGGTCACAGGTAAAGACTACGACTCCTTCGCTTTCAGTTCTTTCGTTCTCCACAGTCACACTTCTGAACGGAGCAGAGTGGAAAACTGGAGGGAGGGCAGCGAGAGGGTCGGGGGAGGCAGAATGGAGAGAGCGAGGGAAGGAGGGCAGAAGGAAAAGGGAAAACAACACCAAGGTGAGTGGAAGGAGGGCTGAAAAATGGAGAGAGGCTGAAGAGTTGAAGGACAGAGGAGAGAAGGAGATAAAAGAGTGGTTCACTCCGTCAGTCCAACAGTTGGCTTCACACACACACACACAGTTAGGACCACCCCTCCCCTCTGTGTGTGTGTGTGTGTGTGTGTGTATACTGTCATTCAGGCTGGGAAGGGGCCAGACACACAGTTGACCTGAATTCACATATCAAACACTAACTTCATCCTGTGGAAAAGCTGTCAGAAGGTCAACTTGGTTGAGTCTGGATGAAGACTCTGCTGCATGGATGAGATTATATCAATCCCTGCATCAGTAAAGTCGGGATTAGACCAGTGTTCCCCAATCTTTTTTGCAGCACAGACCGGTTAAATGTCTCGTACTTTTTTCACGGACCGGCCATTAAGTTGTGGCAGATAAATACACCTTAAAAAATGTAATTTCTGGTGTTCTGAAATATTTTCCTACCTATAAAATCTTCCTACCCCAAATTAACTGTACATGGTCGCAACAAGGATTCGTCAAATGCACACGGCCCATAATTTTCTGCTACCAGACTGATATAAAAAGTTAGCATCTTGTATCAATGACTCTTCATTTTGAGTTTATTGTTGTTGTCTTCACCGAGAAAATATTTCCTAATCAAATATAGTTGCATTAGTGATGATGGAATCCTAGCCATTCTATTGGTCAGTTCTGTTGTTGATATGGGTATGGATCAAGTGGAAGTAATAGACAGATGGAGCCAAAAGGAAACATTATTTCCCTGCGGCCTGGCACCAATTCACCCATGGACCGTTATCGGTCCCCGGCCCAGAGGTTGAGAACCACTGGATTAGACCGACTTTAATTCACAACCCAAAAAAGTTTAGTTCTCAGTAACTGGACCTGTTCCTGTAGTTGAAAACTTAATTTTCAAGAAATTTTACAACCAGTTGCATCATGACCAGGATGAATGAGGATCTTCACAGACTTCAATCCAGAACATTCCACAACATCACAGTGGAGACACACTGTGAACTTCACATTCAATATTTTAAGGAGAAGAAGAGTCCACTCTGATTGGTGGATGAACATGAAGACATTTACTGTTGTTTTATATTAAATGACTGTCACCAACTCATTATCCAGAACAATTTCCTTGGGGATAATAAAAGAATCCTGATCCTGATTAATCTTCATGCCACAGGATCAGGGTTAGGACATCGATATTTGAAACAGAGAGCAGAGAGTTCTGGGTTAGATTCCCAGAGGAGCCACAAGCTTAATAATCTTAATCCTCGTCCTCTGGAAGTCACTTTGGATAAATGTGTCGACTAAAGACATGGGAAAATGTGTCTCTCTGTTGCCTTGTTAGCAGAATATTAAGACGTCCTAACAGTCAATGTGGACTAGTTTCACTTGGTTCAGGATTGATCACAAATTAGTCTCCCTCTGTCTCTCTATTTGTCTCCCTCTGTCTGTCTGTCTGTCTGTCTGTCTGTCTCTCTCCCTCTGATTGTCTATGTCCTTCCCTCTCCCTCTGTCGGTCTCCCTGTGTCTGTCTCCCTCTGTCTCTCTATTTGTCTCCCTCTGTCTGTCTATCTGTCTCTCTCCCTCTGATTGTCTATGTCCTTCCCTCTCCCTATGTCGCTCTCCCCGTGTCTGTCTCCCTCTGTCTCTCTATTTGTCTCCCTCTGTCTGTCTGTCTTTCTCCCCCTGTTTTTTCTATTTGTCTGTCTTTCTCCTTCTTTCTGTTTCTCTGTCCATCTGTCTCTCTCCCCGTTGGTCTATGTCCTTCCTTCTCCCTCTGTCTGTCTTGCTCTGTCTCTATTTGTCTCCCTCTGTCTGTCTCGCTCTGTCTCTATTTGTCTCCCTCTGTCTGTCTGTCTCTCTCCTCTTGTTTCTCTATTTGTCTTTCTTTTCCTTTCTGGTTCTCTGTCCATCTGTCTCTCTCCCTCTGTCTGTCTGTCTCTGTCTCCATCTGTCTCTCTTTGTCTGTCTGTCCATCTGTCTCCCTCTGTCTCTCTCTCTCTGTCTGTCTGTCCATCTGTCTGTCTGTCTCTGTCTCCATCTGTCTCTCTTTGTCTGTCTGTCCATCTGTCTCCCTCTGTCTCTCTCTCTCTGTCTGTCTGTCCATCTGTCTGTCTGTCTCTGTCTCCAGTCTTTGATGCCACTTCAAACGTGCCATAAAAATAGCCAGTGTGTGTTTTTTTTTTCTTTCTGAAACGTTTAAATCTGAACAAAGTCATATTTCTTCCTCTGAGTTCAGACATTTCTGCTCCACACATGTGAAGAGAAGCTCAGATGAAGATGATCAGAACAACAGCACAGAAAACACGGGAGTTGGAGCAGGACGACAACAACATCTCACCATCTGGAGATAATGACCAGAGAGGAGACACAGGTGTTCACAGGTGTCCACATGAGCATCACTGTCTTAGTGGAGAAAACAGTTGGTTCTAAAATAGTTACTTTATAGTAGTAGGTTTCTTCATCTCTTCTTCAGTTCTGTTCTTTTCTTGTTCAGTTCTTGGATGCGAGGAGAAACATCTTGAAGAAACCTACTCCGTCCACTTGATGCCAAAGCAACTATGTTTGGATTGAGGTTTGAGGAACATCTAATGATGAATTTTGAGGAGAATTCCTCCAGGTCATGTCTGAAATCCAAACATCTTGATCTCCTTGTTGAATATGAGAGGAAGAAGGTGAAGGAGTGTCTTGGCTGCAGCACCAGCCACGTTGGAGATGGCACAGCTTCTCCAGAGATGCACTCTTCTCCAGAGGGCTGCGCTTGGTTGACTGAACTTGGAACGCTGGACCGCTGACATTCCATGACCAGGACGAAGTTACAGCCTGACGTCCTGTCCATTCAGCTCCTAATGTTGATGGAATGAGATTCAGCCCCGACGTCTGTAATCTCAGATGATTTACCAGGGTTGGAGTTATTTCATCCCGGCTTTATGAGAGACACAAACTTGGTCTGTCAACATTCCTGGGAAATTCCTCCTCTCATTTGGAAAAGTCTACAACGTGTAAACAATCTGATAATGTTGGAGGCTTCGCCCGTGTACATCTCCTGTCTTCACCTCCCTGTCTTTGGTCAAAGGTGATGAGACAGCAGTCAGTTGTCCCCTCAGTTCAGTCAGTTGTTCTGTCAGATTCACTCATGTGTCCCATCAGTTCCAGTCAGTTGTTCCGTCGGCTTCAGGCAGTACTTTCATCAGTTCAGTCAGTTGCTCTGTCAGTTGTTCCGTCAGTTTCAGTCTGTTGTTCCTCCGTTCCTGTCAGTAGTTTTGTCAGTAGCTCCATTATTTCCAGGCTGTAGTTCAATCAGTTCAGTCACGAGTTCCATCTGCTTCAGTCTGTTGTTTCATCAGTTCCATTCAGTTCTTCCATCAGTTCCAGTCAGTAGTTCTGTCAGTTACTGTCAGTTGTTCTGTCATTTGCAGTGAGTAGTTACGGCATTTCCACTTAACAGTTCCATTTGTTCCAGTCAGTAGTTCTGTCAGTTCCTGTCAGTTGTCCTGTCAGTGCCATTCAGTTGTTCCGTCACGTCCGGTGAGTTCTTACATCAGTTCCTGTCAGTTGTTCGGTCAGTTCCAGTCAGTAGTTCCATCAATCGCAGTCAGTTGTTTTGTCAGTACTTCCGTCAGTTCTTGTCAGTCGTTCAGTCAGTTGAGTCAGTTGTTCCGTAAGTTCCAGTCAGTAGTTCCATTAATCCCAGTCAGTTGTTCTGTTAGTGCAGTCAGTTGTTAGTCATTTTCAGTTAATAGTTCCATTAGTCCCAGTCGGTTGTCCTGTCAGTTCCATTCAGTTGTTCCGTCACGTCCAGTGAGTTGTTACATCAGTTCCAGTCAGTTGTTCTGTCAGTTGAGTCAGTTGATCAGTCAGTTCCAGTAAGTTCTGTCAGTAGTTCCATCAGTTCCTGTCAGTAGTTCTGTCCGGTCAGTTCCATTCCGTTGTTCCGTCACCTCCAGTCAGTTGTTCCGTCAGTTGTTCCAGTCAGTGTCTCTGCTCTGTCTCAGCTCCTTGATCCTTCAGGTTGCTCTGTCCCGTTCTTACCAAGAGTTCTGGACCTCGTGAGTGTCAACACTGCCACCTACTGGCCCCGTGGTTATTAAACGGTAGTTACAACCGTTTGATTTAAAGGAATTTAAGTTAGAACCAGCTGAAGTCGGGACAAAGACTTCTTTGTCAGTAGGAGCTGCTGCTCACGGACTCACGTGACCTCAGGAATCTGTGCAGCGTGTTTGTTTCCCCGCTGTTTCTGTCCTTCATGCTTTGCAGAAAAGACTCAAAGCAGCTGCAGGTTTTACATAAAAACTTTTTTTTTTAAAAAGATACTTTTTCTATTTTCAACTTCAATGGTATTTAGTGCTACATCTGCCCAGGGCCTGTAGGTGGAGCTATGGACATACTTGAAATAAGGAAGGAGGGAAAACATTAAGTCCTGATCATTATGCTCACTTCAGATCGTAAAAATGCAGCCAGATGAACAGGAAGTGGAAACTCTGCCCCCTCTGGTCACCTGGAAATATCTTAAGGAGTCAACGTTGGTTCAAAAACAATTCTGAACAACTTGGTCAGAGTTTATTGAATGGTGGAGGCTCAATCACCAGTGGTTTGATAACATGTTGGTGGTGATGTGTTATCAGTGTTTTCCACTAGAACACTAACGATAATCAGCTGTTCGTTGGCAGTGAGATAGAAGAATCCAATGATGGGTACCAGCTGCTCCACACTGCAGCTGGTACCCTTGTTTACCAGTGTTCTTCTGAAAGGTTTGACTCCATGTACGAACCCACTAATTTCTAGAAGGTTGCTCCCGAGGGATTAATAAAGTTCTTGTTAGCTAGAAGTTCGTGATAGCATCTGTCTAGCTATCACTAACAATACTTCTTTCTCCAAAAACCACCAGGACCAGAGGTATGACCAGTGTTGGGCAAGTTACTTTAAAAAAGTAACTTATTACTTTACTAGTTACTGCTCTGTAAAAGTAACTAGTTACATTACTAGTTACTAAATTATAAAAGTAACTAATAACTTGGTACTTTACACACATTTAAAAAACTTTATTGTTGTGTTCTGTAGCAACTATCATAATGACATGTAGTGGAACAATAAAAACTAAATATATATTTAGACATTTTGAAAGGCATCTTTATCGTAAACTCAACTTGCCGTCGTCTTGCTTGTGGGTGTGTGCTGCTGTACCACGTTGTGTGTGTGAGAGACTGTTTATTTCCCTGTAAGACAAGAAGACCTGCCCAGGTCTCTTTCTGATTGGCTTAGCCTGAAATGTCAACCAATCATCGCTCCTTTTCAACGCATGGGTTCAGTTAGTGTGCACGGCCGTCTTTCACTCATGACTGACAGGCAGCAGACAGGCTCCGCGGGGACAAACCGTCCATTTGGACCACAGATAGTAACGAGTAGCAAGTCCCTTTACACCACAGTAACAATAACTGCGTAACTGAATGTAAAAAACGCGAGGAAAGTAGTTTCGTTACGTAATGGCGTTACAAGTAACGTGTTAGTCTCAAAACTCGGTACGACTAGTAAGAACATTATACCACATACGATACTGAATTTTTTATTCTACCAGGTACCAGCAGCAGGACCAGGAGAACCCCTGGTGCAGTTGACTTCTGAGTTCCACCAAAGTGATTCATTTTCACAGCAGCTGCTTTCATTTCATTCATTCAAATTCACCATGAAATCCACTTTAATTACACAATAGGATTTTTATTCTCAAATTCAAACACACAAATCCCTGCAGCTGCTTCCTTTTGCTCCTCCTCGGGGAGGTGAGAGGGAGGAGGAGCAGCTGGCCGAGAGCCTGGTCCAGGAGGAGCCGATATTTATTTTCTGAGAATGGATTTTTATGTGGCTCCAGATCTTATGTAAGAGTCTGAGTACTTTGATGCGTCTCCATCAGTAGCCACAAGAGGGCAGCATTGCGTTTTTGACCACCCCAGTGTCAAAGATTTTTTTTTTTCTCCTCGTGTTACAGGGTTTATCTTCTGGGTAACAATCTCCTCCAGGAGTCACTTTTATCACTAACTCTACTGTTTGAATAGCATGTGTTAATACACCCTCCTCTGCCACCTAGTGGAAGAATATTTCTTTAGCATTGATGAATGAGGATTTATTTGTGTCCCATCTTTGCTAAGAGTGTTCTGTGCATCTTTGCTCGTCACCTAGTGTGGAATAATTCAAGGTATTTTTTCTGGTCTTCAGAGAATACAGTTATGCCCCCTGCTGGTGGTCTCCAACAACAACAACTGAAGCAAATCATTCCAGAACGAATCCTTCGGGAAGATCCACCACCACAGGAGCACAGTCATCCATGTCCGAATCAAAATCCCAAGCAAACTTCTTGGTCAGGTGAGTCTTGAACTTCTCTGCTCTCTTACGTAGAGTTCCATCGACGGTGGCGCCACGGGCTAACTGGAAAAAGTCCTACGAAAAAAAGAAATTCTTTAAATTAAGTTCAAGAACCAATGGGTTGGTGAAGAAGAAATATCCAACCAGTTAGTCAAGCACAAGTAAAATTGACGGGTTAACCAGTTACCAAAGTGTAGGCCTAACAGATGGGTTAACCAGTTACCAAAGTGTAGGCCTAACAGATGGGTTAACCAGTTACCAAAGTGTAGGCCTAACAGGCATGTTAAATAGTCACTGAATCATAGGCCTAACTGATGAGTTTACCTGTTACTAAAGTTCAGGCCTAACAGACGGGTTAACAAGTTACAAAAGTGTAGGCTTAACTGATGGGTTAACCAGTTACCAAAGTGTAGGCCTAACTCATTAGCTAAGCTGTCTCCAAAGTGTAGGCCTAGCTGATGGGCTAACCTACTACCAAAGTGTAGGCCTTATAGGTTAACCAGTTACTGAATACGTACAACTAGCGGATGAGTTGACCTGTTATGGAAGTTCAGGCCTAACAGATGGGTTAACAAGTAACTAAAGTGTAGGCCTAACTGATGGGTCTCCCCAGTTACTAAAGTTTAACTGAGGAATTACACTTTAGTAGTAGTAAGTGGCCTAACAGAGGCGTTAACCAGTAACCAAAGTGTAGGCCTAAATGATAAGTTTACCAGTTACTAAACTGTAGGCCCCAACTGATGAGGTTAACCTGATACCAAAGTGTAGACCTAACAGAAGGGCTAACTAGTTACTGAAGTGTAGGTTTAACTGATTATCTAATCAGCTACCAAAGTGTAGGCCCAACTCATGAGCTAAGCTGTTTCCAAAGTGTAGGCCTAGCTGATGGGCTAACCTATTACCAAAGTGTAGGCCTTATAGGTTAACCAGTTACTGAATTGTACACCTAGTGGATAGGTTGACCAGTAACCCAAGTGTACTGTAGGGATAAATGATGGGTTAAACTGTTGCCAAAGTGTAGGCTTAACAAACAGGTGAACCAGCTACTAAAATGTAGAGTTAGCAAACGAGCTAACCAGTTACTAAAGTGTAGGCCTAACATATGGGTTAACCAGTTACTAAAGTGTAGGCCTAACAGATGGGCTAACCAGTTACTAAAGTGTAGGCCTAACAGATGGGCGAATCAAAGTCATGACCAACCACAACAACAACATTTAATGTTGAAGCCAGGAAGTGTCTCTGAAAGGACAGGAAGCAACAGAAGACTTCATCCCAACAGTGAAACCTGGTCCAGGTCCAGGTGTGAAGACCATTGATGTATACCTGTAGAGTTGTGGTGAGGAAATTATCCTGAGACACAATGTCTACGAAGAAGTCGGTGGGAATTTCCCCCAGCTGGTGGTAGAGAACAGCAATCAGTTCCAGGTAGAGTTCCTTCTGCTTCACCATGGTCTCCTCCGACCGACACAGCAGGACCAGCAGGTTCTTCCAGTGCTCGAATCCCTCGTAGACGTTGGCAACCAGGAAGCAAACAAAGGCAAACTGCAGCTCACCTGAGGAGACACCAACAGACGGTAGAAGAGAAGACAGATTGAGATGGTTTGGACATGTGCAGAGGAGGGACAGTGGTAGAGGAAAGATCCTAGAGATGGCGCTACCAGGTAGGAGAGAAAGAGGTGACTGATGGATGCAGTGAGGGAGGACATGGAGGACATGAGGACTTGAAGAGAAGAAGAACTCTAGAACCTGTTCAGGACTGGGATGTTCAGACTTCAGCACCAGTAGAAACGTACCTAGAATCTGTTGAGGTTGAGGTCCGTATTTTTCTAGCACACTTTCCAGAGCGTAGCTGAGGTCCATACTGCACTGAGTGATCTGAGCGGGGGTTGCTCCTGGAGGGTAGGTCTTCTTGGGGATGGCTGAGAACCTCAGCTCGGTTCCCTCTCTCTGCTTCATCCGTGGTAGTCGGTCCAGCCCTTCCTTCATGCTGGTACAGGCCGTATCATTCCTGGGATGATCCGCTCTGTCCTTGGTGTGTCTGAGCTCCACTTCAGGGATGATGTCACAGTAGGAACTTATCCTACCTGACAAGGGCTGCAGGTTTTGGACCAACTCCTGGTTCAGGTGACTGGTAAGTGACACCCACTTCCTCATCACGTCGTACGGATAGGGGCCAAGATTAGGGTCCAGCTCTTGTAAAGATGCCCGGATCCTGGACACCTCTTCTTCGTTCTTGGAAGCTGAGAAATCCAGATCTTCCTCTTTGGGATCCCAATTTGCCAAGATGATTTCCCTGGGTTTGAGGGAGAGGAAGTACCCCGTCTTCAGGAAGATCTCACCTCTGTTCTTGGATGAATTTCCAGCGCTGTAGTGAAGGAAGTGGAGTCCTGGGGGGATCATCTTGATCCCGCGGAAGCGAGGACCCACCTGCCAACTCTTACAGTCGATCCCCAGCTCTGTGCCCTGGGGAACACCGAGCAGAACCAGGGTGGCCCCCTCCTCAAACAGCCGCAGAGCTACGTCAGGATCCATGTTGACGACCGAGCGGGAAAAAAAACCGACCGAGAATCGACACAAGGTACAACAACCGACACAACACGTGACGTTCGGAGCAGCAACAACTCAAAAAAACAATAATTGACGTCAATTTAGTTCGTGGAAAAATCGCAAGAACTCAACGAAGGTTTCATCAACGACACGAACATGTTTTGGTGACACTGAGTGACGTCACATGTGGTGCAACACGTAGACTGATCCCCGGTGAAACTGCAGTGGTTCTTATGGTTCCTCTGTGGAGGTTTTTATCTCATGCTGCATATGATGCAGATAAAAAATAAACCAAAAAAAATGTTTTGATGCGTAAAATGACAATGAACTCATTTCAGGTTATAACGTCACAGGTGATTAATCACCAACATCATCAAAGTAAATCAGTTAAAGATTAAATGACGTAGAAATGACCTATAAATAAGTGAATGGTCGTTAATAGTAAGAAATCTCGAGGAGAAACTGTTCACAAACGTCTGGCGTGAACAGGATCGAACTGCAGATGTCGGAGTTTAGGTTCTCGTGTCAGGATGTTCGGCGCCGCCATGTGGTTCATTTAAGAAATTGCAGCGTCATGTTTTTTTTTTTTTTTGTTTTTTTTTTTACCTGAAGTCACTGCGGTGTTTTATTGAGTCTACTGGACAGACACACATCTGCAGTAGCTCTGAAATAAACCGTGTCAGTATCGACACATCAGCCCTTTGGGTCAAACACTGTCGACCAGAGTCACCGAAAAACAACAACAAAACAAACAAAAAAACAACATAAACATATTGTAATCTTCTAGAATAAATCACCACCGGCAAAGAAGTAATGAAATAAAACTGAAGTGTCTGCGTCACCGAGCACTGAGGGAGAGAGAGAGAGACACTTGAGGAAAGTGAGACAGGAGGGTAGAGAGGGAGACAGCAGGAGAGAGAAACAGGAGGAGAATGCGATTCGGACAGTGAGAGACAGGAGGAGAGACAGACAGGAGGAGGGTAGAGAGACAGGGAGAGAGGGAGACTGCAGGAGAGAGAAACAGGAGGAAAATGCAATTGGGAGAGCGAGAGACAGGAGGAGAGTGAGACAGGAGCAGAGACAGGGAAAGGGAGACATGAAGAGAGACTCAAGAGAACAGTGAGACAGTGGAAGAGTGAGACAGCAGGAGAAAGACTGGAGAAGAATGTGACAGGGAGAGAGACAGACAGGAGGAGAGCCAGAGAGGAGGAGAGAAACAGGGAAGGAGAAGACACAGTAGGAGCGTAAGACACTGGAGGAGAGAGTGAGACAAGAGGAGAGTAAGACAGGTAGAGAGAGAAAGGAGGAGAGACAGGGTAAGACAGGGAGAGAGGCAGACAGGAGAAGAGAGACAGGGAAATAGAAAGAAAAGACACAGTAGGAGGGTAAGACAGGAGGAGAGTAAGACACGGAGAGAGACAGAGAGGAGGAGAGACAGGAAAATAGAAGGAAAAGACACAGTAGGAGGGTAAGACAAGAGGAGAGTAAGACAGAGAGAGAGAAAGAGAGGGACAGGGAAAAAGAAAGAAAAGACAGAGTAGGAGGTTGAGACAGGAGGAGAAATGAGACAGGAGGAGAAAGAGACAGGGAGAGAGGAACAGAAAGACACAGTAGGTGGGTAATGCAGGAGGTGAGAGTGAGACAGGAGGAGAGAGACACAGGGAGAAGGTGAGGAAGAGTTTGGCAGGAGGAGAGAGAGAGACAGCGATAGTGGCAGAGTGGTGGAGAGAGGAGGAGGAGGAGGAGCAGTGTTGACAGGAAGAGGAGGCAGCTGTGTGAGTGGAGTCAGTGGCTGCAGACGTCGACGACGACGATAACAACATCCTCATCATCATCATCATCATCATCATCATCCAGGACCTGAACAGCGTTCAACGGTGTTTGGATGTCAGAGCCGTCAGCAGGAGGCGCTCGACATTGTCCCCCAACATCCAGGATTGACATTTTTTTACGCGCGGCTCATCGTGTCGGAGCTCAGCGCAGCTGCGACACAGAAAAGTTGACTAATCCTGACGCTCGGCTGAGCTGAGGCTCCGTGGATGCGGGACTGTGGACACGTGGATTTAATGAGGCGGACGCGGGGAATCAGACACGTGACCAGGTAATGTAGAAGACAGCTTCTGTTTAATGGAAGACTTCTGCACTCACTGGGCTTTTCAATGTTTCATCACAGTTCGATCAGTTCAAAGTAAATCATTCATAACTTCTGTTGGGTGATGGTTCGAATCCCACACGTGTGTTTGGTTCACTTTCTGTTCCAAACGGGCAGCAAAAAAATACCGTATATTAGTTTGATGCACCGCTGAGATTGAGTCAGGAATTACCTCGATATTAACTTTTGTGATGTTTTTTTTTGCCGATATTGTCCGATATTTGTCCGATTTTTACAAATTTTTATCACTTAATTTTCCTTGATTCCTATAGTGATATTTGTGTTTGATCCTAAACATCTCAGAACCATGTGATCCATGTGAAGTTCCAGTAAACGTGTCAAAACCTAGACATTGTGTCATTGGCGGAAAAATCCATCTTAATCCCACAGGGCCAATAATCCATCGGCCGATCCTGAAAAAAAAAAAACCCTTTCTATCAGTTTATCTTATTTCATTCTGGAAACATTTCTAACCAGATCCAAAAAACGACAACTATTTGAATTCAGAACTGGGGTCACACATGTCTTAGCGCCTCCTACGTCTGGGTGAGAGTAGTGACAAACACAGATGTCACTACAGATGGAATAAAAATGAGTTTAATCTGAAACACAGCTGACTGTTCTCCGTCCAGTCCTGCTTCTGCTGCTGATGTTGGTGGTTGCTCCACAGTTGTTGCTCCACAGTTGTCGCCTGCTGTCACCACTGGACACTGCGTCAGTCGTGATGTTGGATTAAAAAGTCCAGCCTCTGGGATTAGAGTGGGTTGGGATTAGGATGCGGATGATGGTGATGATGTTGGATTGTTAATCCACATCTGTTTGACCGACGTGAAGATGAAGACGATTCTTATTTACTTTGGTTTTTATTATTGTATTTTTTAACACTTGGGCATCAGTGGTGGCCTAGTGGTTAAAGAAGCGGACTTGAGTTCTCAAGGTTTAAGGTTCGAATCCACCAGCTGCCAGGTTGTCACTGCAGGTGCTGTGAGCATGGCACCGTCCAGACCCATGTAACTTCTTGTGGACTCACCACCCAAAGGAAGGCTCACAGTATGGAGCAGTGCGATTTGGGTGGAGTCAGCTCCTCCTGCGACCCCACAATGGACATTTGTCAACTTAGAAAAACCATCTCTCAATAGAGGAGGTGGTTTGAGACGCAATTTATCAATAACCACATACAAACCCTCTTAGGAACCCTAACCCAAAAGACACCCAAATACCCAACACCATGACTGTAACCACCCCGGTCCGCCCAACAACTGTGTAATACAACTCTGAACCACAAGGGGACTGTGGATCAGGGTTTTGAGAACTATAGGAGAACAAATCTATCAAATATTATTATAAATTCAACTTCCACATCAAGGTGGGGGCCGCAAATGGTATGGTTACGCGGGCCGCAAATGGTCCACGGCCCCCATGTTTGAGACCCATGATCTATATGCTCTACTCCCCACTAACAGAACTGAAGAAGCCTCTTGGATGAGAGACGTTTTCTGTAAAAATATAAGATAGATAGAGTTTTATTAATCCCACGGGAATTTATGAAAAAAAAAAAATCTAAATTAAGGAACTTTACCCTGGTGTGCTCCTTCACATTTTTGTAAATACTCCATTTATACTACTATTTATACTACTACAACTAGTTGGCATCATGTCCCAGGAGACAGTATTAATAAATATGAGGAAAATAAGGAGAAAAATCCAGGAGAATCCACCCATCTACTCATTCAAACACTTACACGTCATTGATATTTATACCTTTTAAATGTTAATTTGTTATTATTGTTTCAAACCTATTTTTTTTTACCACATTTATGTTTATTTTTTAAACCAGATTAAATGAGTTATTAAATCAAACCTTGTTTATTTATCCAGGCTTTAACCTCACTCCCTCTGCTGTGTTTCAGACACTATCTCTGTTGTTGTTTTTTTATCTTTCCGTATCTTTTCTCCTTTTTTTCCCCGCTCCCTCCCTCCTCTCCGTCTAATCTGTCCTCTAATCTCTCCTTATATCCTCTCTATATAAGGAAAGAATCAGTGTCTGCTGGGAAACTGCAGGGCTGGGAGGAGGGAGTTCAGCCGAGTCCCCTGATGCCCTGGAGTGGCTCCTGCAGAAAAAGAAGGAAAAAAGGGAAAAATAAATTCAGGGAAACTAAAGGACACATGACTTCAGCCACTTCTTAAAGGTCAAGGTTTTGAGTTTTTGTTCCAAAAACCCATGGCTCAGCAGAATGTTTTATGGTCCCCTTCAAATTCTCTATGCTGTTCTAACTGCTCATGGTTGGTCTTCATCAGTCTTCATCTTTCTTCTTCATCGTTTTAGAGGTGAGGGTTCAAAGTGGAGCAGGAATAACAGGAATAATAAAGAGGACAAACTTCTGTCTTCTGTTTTTACTGATTGGACCATTCGTCTGTTTTTTTGTTAGTTTTTTAGTTCCATTCGTTTTTTTGTTCATTCGTTCGTCCGTCCGTTCGTTGGTTTGTTGGTTGGTTGGTTGGTTCGTTCATTCGTTCGTCCGTCCGTTGGTTGGTTGGTTCGTTTTTTTGTTTTTTCGTTTTTTCGTTTTTTCGTTTTGACGTTTTTTCATTTTTTCGTTTTTTGTTCGTTTTTGTTCGTTTTTTGTTCGTTTTTTTGTTAGTTTTTTTGTTCATTCGTTCGTCCGTCCGTTGGTTGGTTGGTTGGTTCGTTCATTCGTTCGTCCGTCCGTCGGTTGGTTGGTTGGTTGGTTGGTTGGTTCGTTTTTTTATATTTTTTCGTTTTGACGTTTTTTCATTTTTTCGTTTTTTGTTTGTTTTTGTTTGTTTTTTGTTCGTTTTTTGTTAGTTTTTTTGTTCGTTCGTTCGTCCGTCCACTCGTTGGTTGGTTGGTTGGTTGGTTGATTCGTCCGTCTGTCTTCATCTGCTTGTCCATTGCTGGGTCGCAGGAACAACTGGCACCACCCAAATCACACTTTCCATACTGTGAGCCTACCTGTGGGTGGAGTCCACAGGAAGTTATGTGCGTCTAGACCAGGGATGGGCAAACTAAGGCACGGGGGCCCGGTGCAGCCCGTTGAGCTTTTTAATGCGGCCCACCATCCTTGTCCAAATAAAGTAATTTATACATATTATAACTACTTTTTGTCTTTTCCCTGCAATGCCTGCGTTTCCCCAGTAGATGGCATCATAAAGGCTATTAGAAATTTAGCATTTTGGGGTTTTTATCTTGCTTCTATGCTCCACCTCTCTGCTCTTGACTCAGCCCTCGTGTCCAATTTTAGGATAAATTGGAAAATTTTAGAAAGTTAATAAGTTAGGGTTATTAGTCGATGAGCTTCAAGCAGTTCCCTCCAGTTTTGCTGCTTTGTTGTCCCTTACATTTTGTCTCCTGTTTTTTGTCTCCTCAGCTTCGAAGCTCTTCAACGGACATGGCTGTGATCACTGAGATCTCGTCTGGGATTGTGGGAAGTCCTGTTGACCAACAGCCCAGAGTTAGACCAACTCTTGGCTGACCGCTCCATCTTCTCATCCACCTCCTTCAACCTGGACCTTATTTGCAGCCTCCACCTGGAACTCAGCTCCTGTTGACCAGGGTTGTGTCCAAACACTGGGAACTTATTGTCCACCTGGTTGTCATCTTCTGTCCACTGGTCAACGTCCTGCTCATGGTGCTTCCCCTCCTTCCTGTCCTGGGAACATGCCTGTCCAGGAGATGGCAGTGAGTCCCGTGAAGTCCCTGTCCTGGCAGCAGTTCCCCCCGATGTCTCAGCGTCGGGTCTACTGCGCCCCGGTTTTTAATGCAGGTCTGCTGTACGTGCTGGGAGGCTGCAGTGAGACAGGTATGCCTCTGGACAGCGTGGAGGTTCTAGATGTAGCGACTCAGACCTGGAGTCAGCTGCCGCCGCTGCCCACGCCTCGGGCCGGCGCCTCGGTGGTATCCGTGGACGGGCAGGTGATGGTCCTGGGAGGCATGAATCAGCAGCAGACTCCGCTGGCGTCTGTGGAGACGTTCCATCCAGACGAAGGGAAGTGGGAGACCAGAGCCAGTCTGAGTCAACCGTCCATGGGAGTCACCATCGTGGAGAAAGGTGAGGTTTGGTCGGAGTTCTGACGCTGAAGACCAGAATAAATGGAAGGAGATGAAAACATCTCAACAAACGTCAGGCGGTTTGTGTATCTCTGTGGTACTGTGTGTGTTACTGTGTGTGTTACTGTGTGTGTTACTGTGTGTTACTGTGTGTGTTACTGTGTGTGTTACTGTGTGTGTTACTGTGTATGTCTGGGTACGTTACTGTTTGTGTTACTGTGTGTGTTACTGTGTATGTCTCGGTTTGTTACTGTGTGTTACTGTGTGATGATCTGTGTTACTGTGTATGTCTGGGTATGTTAGTGTGCGTGTTACTGTGTGTTTCTGTGTGTAACTGCTTGTAACTGTGTGTGTGTGTGTGTTGAAGAGTCTATCTCTGTGTGTAACTGTGTGATGATGTGTGTTACTGTATGTGTTACTGTGTGTTTTTGCGTGTAACTGCATGTAACTGTGTGTGTTGTACTGTGTGTATCTCTGTGTTATGGTGTGTATTTCCATAATTTCAAACACACCTCTTTGATACTTTGTGTATCTTTGTGTTACTGTGTGTGTGTATCTCTGTGTTACTGCATGTTACTGTGTGTCTTACTCTGAGTAAATGTGTGTATCTGTGTGTGTCTGTTTGATACTGCGTGTGTTATTGTATGTGGAATTGTGTGTTGCTGTGTGTTACTGTGGGTACCGCTATGTTACTGCATGTTACTGTGCCTGTTACTGTGTGTGTTACTGTATATATCTGGGTGTGTTACCTTGTGTGTTACTGTGTGTAACTGTTTTTATTTGTCTAATACTGTGTGTGTCATTGTGAGTGTTACTGTGTGTATGTCTGTGTTACTGTGTCTGTTACTGTGTGTGTTACCATCTGTAACTGCAGGTTACAAACCGTGTGTATCTGTGTGTGCTACAGTCTGTGTGTGTGTGTGTGTGTGTGTGTGTGTGTGTGTGTGTTTTTGACCCTCTTTTTTTAACAGCTCTTCAACGACTGTGTGTCTGTGTCTGTGCCTTTGTGTCTGTACTACGTTTCACGTGTACTGACGGATCCAGCATTGCTGTTGCTAAGCAACAGGTGTGTGACTCCTGTGTCCAATTTTAGACTGAGAGGCAACAAGAGAGTGTGGGGAGATGGTTTTGATCAACTCAACTCCTTCCCCTCAGATCTCTCCTTCCTTTCACCCTAAATCACGTCCTTGTCCACATTCAGTGAATCCAATTGGTTGGACAGAGACACAGGAAGTCAATGAAATGACGGACGGTCGTCCCGACCTTCGTCCTTTGTGAAGCTGAACAGCCTTTTTATGCAGAGACATCATCAGATGACTTTAAACATCCTCTGATGTTTGTCTCAACTTTTCACATCAGTGTTATTCCGGTGAAGGTGACTTCCCAGCAGCGCCCCCTACAGTCTCTCCTGATACTCCTCCTCCTTCGTCCTTTGTTGTTATGGCATCGACTCAAGCGTCTAAAGCAGGGGCGGGCAAACATTTTGGTTCGCAGGCCATAATTGATCCCAAATTTGTTTTGGCGGACCGTATCATAAAGCTGAACGGGCCGCATCTGGCCCCCGGGCCTTAGTTTGCCCATGCCTGGTTTAAAGATTAAAACATTTCCTGTGTTTCCAAATGTTAGCAAATGATCTCTGCTGCTTTTATTTCCTTTCTTGAATCCATTAACAAAATAAAAGCAGGAAAATAATGTGTTTAAATAATAATTCATGATGAGATTCTGAGTTTTTTGCCACAGAGAGAAAAATATGACAGACTTTTCCATTAAAGGGGGCGCCGCAGAGAGGTTTGGAAACCAGGTTTGCTTTAATAGCAGTTCCTTCCACGTCTTTCCTTTGAGGACGCCTGTCCTGATAACTCTGCTGCTGCTGCCGCTGCTGGTTTTCGTGCGATATTTACATTTCAAATGAGCCGACCGAGTGAAAGTGTTGAGGCAGCAACAATCTGAAACGCACCGAAGCCCAAGGTCTGTGTGCGATCGCCCCGAGTGAAGTGGAGGTTTAGTGAAGCGGCAGCAGTTGTAGGTGTGAGAGGACGATTGGCTCGGAATTTAACCTTTTTTTTTTCTCTTTAAATTCAATTTAATAAAAAGAAGAGCTTTGGTTTCACCAGCCCAGAAATGAGGAGCTCCTCATTTCAGCTCCTCACTGTGACTGGAATCATGACAATATATTAGTGTTTCTCAACATCCACTAACTGACCACACATATATGCATATGTGTGAATATGTGTGTATATCAGAGCGGTGATGTATATGATGTATATGCTGATGTATATGCTGTACATATACTGTATAATATATTTATAAATGTTTCCTACTGCTGCTTGATACTCAGTAATGTTCAACTGCAACTGATTTATTCTGTTTTTTTTTTCTTGTCAACTGTAGTTATTTTATTTTGAAAGTATTTCAGAATCACAGATACATATCAGTCATTTATGAATAGTGAATAGTGAGCCTAAAAATCGTTATTGGATCGTGAATTGAGTCGAACCCTGAAATCTCTAGTACAGTAATCCCCAACCACTGGTCCGGGGACCATCACCGGTCCGTGGGTGAATTGGTGCCGGTCCGTAGAGAAATAATGTTTCCTTTTGTCCCCATCTGTCTATTACTTCCACTTGATCCATACCCATATCAACAAAAGAACTGACCAATAGAATGGCTAGGATTCCATCATCAATAATGCAACTATATTTGATTAGGAAATATTTTCTCAGTGAAGACAACAACAATAGACTCATTGATACAAGATTCTTACTTTTTATACTGGTAGGAGAAAATTATAGGCGGTGTTACACATTTTACTTGGGTAGGAAGATTTTATAGGTAGGAAAATATTTCAGAGCGGCAGAAATTTTATCGTATTAAGGCGTATTTATCTGCCACAACTTAACGAGCGGTCTGTGAAAATAGTACCAGACATTTAACCGGTCTGTGACGCAAAAAGGGTTGGAGAACACTGTTCTAGTATATACATACGTGTACAGTATATGTATATATACACGTACATGTATATACACGTATGTACTGTTGAAGTCCAACGGAGACGAAATGTCTCTGAGCTGCAGCTGAAGTCTCTCATTGATCGCTGATCAATTGTGGTTCATTAGGGAAAGAGCTGCAACTTTCAACGTCTCAGTTGTGTTCACTGTGATCTCTGCTGCCGTGGTAACAACAGCTCTCACTGCTTCAGACCTTCTTCTATCATTTGGTTTTCAGTCAATCACCAATATCATCGTCTCTCGTTGCTTAGTTTTTTCTCCTCCTTGGTTTCAAGAACGACTTCTGTAGATTTTCTTGTTTTTTTTCTGTTTTTGTTTAAAAAAACAAACCTGACAGTGTGAGTTTACACAATCTCTGTTTCTTTATTTCCTGGTAAAACCCAGTTTTTGAAGGAACAGACCTGAGATCAGGTCCTTTCTGACCTGCTGCTCCTCCAACCACTCAACTCAGTGGGTTTGTCTGCCTGGCTGGCCACGTTACCATGGCGTTTCCACGGTGATGCACGAAAAAAAAAAACGCTTTCCTGGTTTAGAGAAGATCTCACACACAGTGTGCGTCATAGGTGAAGTCAGAGGAGGTGTGTTGTAGGTTTGGCAAGAACCTCGGGAGTCATGAAGCCCAGTGTTTCCTATACATTTATTCCTGGTCCCCAAATTTTCAAAATCAATATTAGAGATAAAAATAAAATCATGTAATAAAGGTGTGATTGACCAGGGCTGAGAACTGGTTCAAGGAGCAAAAAAAAAAAAAAAAAAAATTCGTTCCTGAACAGAAAGCGTATATAAAATAGTGGTAACCTGTTCATCCCTGTTTTATTTTGTTATTTAAAAACTAATTTCTCTCCTAAGTCTATAGTAGCCAGGGCTTTGAACCAGAATTTTTTGTCCAATCTGATCGTAAAAAAGAAACGGGATTTTATTGTTTCTGGTTTTGGTTTCCATCGTGACAGTAACGCTCCTGAACCGGTTAGAACAAAAAATCCGGAGAACAAATCTATGAAATATTATTATAAATTCAACTTTCAAATCAAGGTGGGGGCCACAAACTATCGCTCCACGGGCCACAAATGGTCCTCGGACCGCGAGTTTGAGACCCCTAGTTTAAGGAGACGAATGACTTTGATTGAGAGTTGCTCAGGATTTGTAAATAATATAATACAAAAGTTATAAACTGGTTACCATTATTTTTAGATAAACATTTCTATTACAAAAAAAATCTGTTTTTTGTTCTTTGAACCAGTTCAAAACCCTGTTTCTGTCACTCTTTCACGTTTTATTGCTTGTAATATTGTTTAGTTTTCTTTTTTTTGGAACACCCTCTGGTGGTGAGGTCTGGGACTGCAGCCCTTTAGCCCATTCTGTTAATCCAACCATGATTGTGATGTCTCCACTTATCAATGATCTAACAAGAACTCTCAGGACAGGAGAAAGCCTCCATGTCTTTAAGAAACTCTTATCTTGAAGACCCAGGTCTTTAGAGGACACTCCATGTCCACCGTCACTTTCTTGTCCTACCCATAAACCCCCTCTGTCTCACTTGTTTCACTTGATCTATCTTGATTGTTCCCTCTGCGAAAGGCTACCCCTGGCGCTGTATTTCATTGAATGAATGTGTTTGTCCACCAGTAGAGGGCGCTGAACTAGTGTTCTGATGACATTGTGTCTCAGTCTGAATCACAGCTTTGATCACAGTCTGTGTTGATGTGAAGTCACACACAGATTTGTTGTTAGATTTTTTTTTTTTTCTCGCACATTGAATTGAACAAACACTCTTTCCTTCTGACTGACGGAGCAATGAACCACTAAACCTTTATGTTCTCCACCTCCACCTCCATCCGCATGAGCCTCCTCCTTGTTTTACTTCTTTTCTCCTCCCCCTCCTGGCTGTATGCCAGCCTCCTCCTTGGGTTTTTTCCCGATTGTGGTGCAGTAAAACATCTAAACCTGCCCTTGAGTGAAAGTCATGTGTGAGTCAGCAGAAAGTCCATCAGACAGTGGTGGAGAAGAGGACAAGAAGATGAAGACCAGGGACTAAATGTCCAAAAGAACGACAACCACTTCTCTTTTCACAGCATTTCTCTTGCATTATCTTTCAGATGGTAAAGTTTATGCCTTGGGGGGAATGGCGTCAGACACCACACCCCAGGCTTTGGTGAGGGTTTACCAGGCAGAGAAGGACCAGTGGCAGGTCCTGACCTCCATGCCTACACCACGGTACGGAGCGACAGCATTCCTGATAGGAAACAAAATCTACATCCTGGGTGAGACTTGGTTTTTCTTTCTTCTTCTGAGTCAGTGGAAGATTCCCAGAATTCATCTCAAAATTAAGTGAACAGCATCCGTCGTCCATCTGTTGTAATTGTGTGACATTAGTGATGGAACTAGATGGGTTCTAAAGTGTCTCCAGAACCATTTATCACTGAACTTAATCCACAAACAGCAGCAGCAGCAGCTCAAACATCTGATCTGAATCATCAACCTCACATTTGTTCCTACTTTTTTATATTAAATTACATTAAAATTAAATAAAAAGACCTATGTTTTTCATTCATCACTGTCCTCTGTCTCCTGGGGTTGACAGGTGGACGCCAGGGAAAGATGCCGGTCACAGCTTTGGAGGCCTTTGACCTGGAGACTAAGAGCTGGACACGTTATCCCAGTATTCCCAGCAGGAGAGCGTTTTCCTGCTGCACAGCCAACGAGCAAAGCCTCTTCAGTTTGGGGGGTCTCCAGCAGCCTGGACCACACAACTTCTACTCCAGACCTCACTTTGTCAACACTATGGAGGAGTATGACCTTGAGCAAGGTACAAGGATGAAAGGGTGGATGAATGAATGAGTGGGTGGAGGAATGAACTGACTGTTTTAGCCTGCTTCCTGTTCAGGGGTGTAGGAAATTGTCTGGGATTCCTTCCCTTTTATAACACCTCTACAAATTACAAAAATCTCAGTCAATATTTTTAGTGGTCTAGACCAGTGGTGCCCAACCACTGGGCCGGGGACCGGTACCGGTACCGGTCCATGGGTGAATTGGTTCCGGGCCGCAGAGAAATAATGTTTCTTTTTGGCTCCATCTGTCTATTACTTCCACTTGATCCATACCCATATCAACAAAAGAACTGACCAATAGAATGGCTAGGATTCCATCATCAATAATGCAACTATATTTGATTCGGAAATATTAAATATCAAAATGACGCACAGTCATTGATAAAAGATTCTAACAATTTTTTTATCGATCTGGTAGCAGAAAATTATAGGCTGTGTGAACTTGAAAAATCCTTGTTGTCCCCATACACAGTTATTTTGGGTAGGAAGATTTTATAGGTAGGAAAATATTTCAGAACACCAGAAATTTAATTTTATTAAGGGGTATTTATCTGCCACAACTTAACGACTAGTCCGTGAAAAAGTACCAGACATTTAACCAGTCCGTGCACATTAGTTGTCTCCTGCTTCAAATCCCTGAATAAACGACTTGTTTGTCCTCCTGAATGTGGACGCTGCTCAAAAGAGAATAACTTTAGAAGAACTCTTTAATTTAATGCCAGTTCTTGCTGCAGGAACCTGGATCAAACCTGGCAGAACGTCCAGGATGAAGGAGAAAAGAGCCGACTTTGTTGCTGGATGTCTGGGAGGAAGAGTCATCGTCGCTGGTGGTTTAGGTGGGTGAGGTTCTGGACTGACCATTTTCAGAATCGTGAGCCTTTAGTACGCATGTGTCAAACTAGGGCCCGCGGGCCAAATTTGGCCCGCAGTGTAATCATATTTGGCCCGCAAGATCATATCAAATATGTACTAGAGTTGCCCCACTAGTATATAGGCCATATGTACTGGTAGGATTATTAGTATTAGTGATACTTTGTATTTGATTTTTGATTTCTTGTTGATAATATCAAGCAGTTCAACATTTTATCAGGGGTGACACTTGAGAACAGGCAGTTGCTCAGGGCTGCAGCCACTAGGGGGCATAGTCACAAATTTTATTTCTTTGCTTCAGGCGCTGATAGGGTGGGGGCCCCAGCGATATCTTGCTAGGAGCCCCCAGAGACCCTAGCACCGCCCCTGCATTAAATATCTAAAGAAGGGGAAATATTTACAGTTTATTTTTCCATAAATATCCAGTCTGGTCCGTGACTTCATGTCAGTTTTTATTTGTGGCCTTCTGGGAAATTGAGTTGCTGAGTTGAGTTACGTTACCAACGTGAAAAAAACATGTTTTTTCAATCCACATACCTTGTTATTTTTCTGATCCTGCTCCGGTTCCAGTCGTGGCTGCTTAGCTTTGATAACATAAAACACACACACAGACACACACACACGCCCATCCATCCATGGCCTTTGAAGAGCTGCTGATGTTGGTCGCCTTGGCAACAGCATCATTTTAGACCAGTGTCACAGGGATCTGCACCTGTGACAGGGATGAGGAGCAGAAAAAAAATAAAATAAAATTTTCACCACGGCTGAAAGTGAATCTCCTTCAGCTCAGAACACATCGTCTCAAGGAATTTAACCTTCACATATAATTATTTGGGTGACAGTTGTGGAGACCCAGTGACAGATCAGAGGATGAAGATGAACCCGTGTTTGTTGGAAGAACTCTGCGCAGCAGATCCAGAGTCGGTGACAATGATAATTATAGTCTTGTGTGACTCCGACTCAGAGATTCATTAAAACTAACATCTTTTCAACCTTCTCCGTGTTTGAAAGGGAAGAACATCGTGTTCCACCCATACAACTTCTCCAGGAGTTCACTTTAGGAAATTTACCTTGTTTTTTTCATGTATCCTCACCTAGAAACCAAAGAATAAAAACTGCGAGGTGTTAAATCATTTCTGTTCTTCGTTAGCCCTCCATTGTGTCTTAATTTTGACAAAAATTCTTTTGTTTTTTAAAAAACTTTTCAATCAAAAATATTTTCATATCTTTTGAGAAAACTTTGTAGATTTTGACCATAATTGACATGAAAATTAAAAAATAAATAAAAAAATATAGAAATGTTTTTTTTAAAAAACTATACATATTATGTAAAAAAAAAATTCACTCTAAAAACTGATGAAAATTTGGAATTTTTACAAAGAAAAATTTTCTTTCAGGAAATGTTATTCATATTTCAATGATCATGCACAAAAGCAGAATTCTTTTTGCTTTTTCTTTTGAAAATTACAAAAAGTATTTCAAAATTTGTCTTTTTTTCACTTTTTTCCCACTATTACACACATAGAAACCAAATGATAAAAAAATGTGAGGTGTTAAATCATTCTTCATTAGCCCTCCATTCTGTTTTAATTTTGACAAAAATTCCAAAAAAAGATTTTTAGAAAATTTTGAAATTCCTCCGAAAAATCTTTCAATCTGAAACATTTTCATATTTTTTTAAGTAAAACTTTGCAGATTTTGAACAAAATTGACATGAAAAATATTGAGATAAAAAAATCATCGAAACATTTTTCAAAACAATTATACATATTTTATAAAAAAAAAAAATTCACTGTAAAAACTGTTGAAAATTTTTGAATTTACAAAAGAAATACTTGGGTTCTTTCAGAAAATATTTCTAATTTTTCAAAAATCACGCACAAAAGCAGAAAAAAAAAGAAAAAATTTGACCAAGCTTTTCATGGAATGTTCGTATTTTTTTTATTGTTTTTAATTTTTTTCTTCAAATTCCTGAGACACATTTTAGAAAACACCTAAAAACCAAAGAATAAGAAACTGTGAGGTGTCCATAAGCCCTCCTTTCCGTCTTACAGGTAACGAGCCCTCGCCCTTATCCTCGGTGGAGAGTTACAACCCGTTAAAGCGGCGCTGGGAGTACGTAGCGCCGATGCCCACGGGACGCTGCTCCACCTCCGTGCTCCAGACTCCTGGCATGTTCTTTGTGATCGGTGGTGTCGCCCAGGGACCCAGTGATGCTGTGGAGGCTCTGTGTTTACAGGAAACCGTGTGACACGAACGCCCGAAAAAATATTCCTCCGGATTTTTGGGGACTGATGACATGCTGAAAAAATAATGGACACTAACCCGGAATCAGGTGATGGACAGAATTCTCTTTTTCTCTGGAAAAATCCACTGGGAAGAATCAAAGATTTCCAGACTGTTGTACCTTTTCTCAATTAAAGCAGGGAATTTTCTGGACTTTCAAGGAACTAAGGCCATATCTGGAAGAAGTTAGCATTTTATACCCGCTGGTGTTTTATCCAACATGTCGTTTGCAGTCACGGGTTGTTCAGAGTCAACTGGGGCGTTTACTTCAGTCGTAGAACCTACGTGGAACCTACGCTGTTCAGGTCCCGGGACAACAGTTGAGCTGAGGCGCCCCAGTGTCTCCTGCTCTGAAAAGCTTTAGTTCTTTAACCAGGTGATCCAGTTTTCCAGTTCCATCAGGCAGTTGGTCAAATAGTTCTGGTCCAAACCCAAGATGGATGGACTTTATTTAAAGTTTAAACTTGTTATAAATGTTGACAAGTTACGCAGATTATTGTCTATCACTGTTGAGGTACAAGGTACAGGGACAGACGGATGAATGGGTGGATGAATGAATGGACGTTTTTTAGCTCACTTCCTGTTCGGGGCCCTTGGACCTGGAGTTCCTGCTCTGTTGCAAAGACCCTGAGATGTTTTAAGAAAAGAAAAATCTCAGTCAAAAATTCCAGTTTTCCAGGTTGCGGTTGAAGATTTCAGTCAAGGAGCTGGAAATACATGTTCTCCCCACTAGCAATTAGGACTGAAGACACCTCCCCCTGTCCTCCAACCACCTCCATGTCCTCCTTCACCGCGTCCATCAACCTCCTCTTTGTCTCCTACCTGGTAGCTCCATCTCTAGGATCATTCTTCTACCAATGTATCCACTGTCCCTCCTCTGAACGTGTCCAAACCATCTCAATCTGTCTTTTTCTGTCTGTGTTGTCCCTCTAAGCATCTCATTCCTGATCCTGTCCATCCTTGTCTCTCCTAAAGAGAACCTCAGCATCTTTAACTCCTCCACCTCCAGCTCTGTCTCCTGTCTTCTACCTTTTCCTAGTGTCTCTACTCCGTTCATCATGGCTGGACTCCTTTCTCTTCACCTTAGCTGACACTCTTCTAAATCTAAGATGTATAATAACTGTCTCTTATACACATCTATTCTCATCTGTCCTGTCACTATCCCATCTCTTCTTTGCTAGTCTCTTCCTCTGGACACTCTCCTGGACCTCCTCATTCCACCACCACGTCTCTTTGCTCTGAAAAGCTTTAGTTCTTTAACCAGGTGATCCAGTTTTCCAGTTCCATCAGGCAGTTGGTCAAATAGTTCTGGTCCAAACCCAAGATGGATGGACTTTATTTAAAGTTTAAACTTGTTATAAATGTTGACAAGTTACGCAGATTATTGTCTATCACTGTTGAGGTACAAGGTACAGGGACAGACGGATGAATGGGTGGATGAATGAATGGACGTTTTTTAGCTCACTTCCTGTTCGGGGCCCTTGGACCTGGAGTCCCTGCTCTGTTGCAAAGACCCTGAGATGTTTTAAGAAAAGAAAAATCTCAGTCAAAAATTCCAGTTTTCCAGGTTGCGGTTGAAGATTTCAGTTAAGGAGCTGGAAATACATGTTCTCCCCACTAGCAATTAGGACTGAAGACATCTCCCCCTGTCCTCTGTATCTTCAACTCTAACTCCAACCACCTCCATGTCCTCCCTCACTGCATCCATCAATCTCCTCTTTGTCTCCTACCTGGTAGCTCCATCTCTAGGTCTCTAGGTCACTGTCCCTCCTCTGAACATGTCCAAACCATCTCAATCTGTCTTTTTCTGTCTGTGTTATCCCTCTGATTACCTCATTCCTGATCCTGTCCATCCTTTGTCTCTCCTAAAGAGAACCTCAGCATCTTTAACTCCTCCATCTCCAGCTCTGCCTCCTGTCTTCTACCTATTCATAATGTCTCTAACCCTAACCCATCATAGCTGGTCTCACCACTGTCCTGTAAACCTTTCCCATCAGGACATGTCAGTCTTAACATGGGCAGTGGTGGCTTGGTGGCTGAGGAGGTTGATTTGGGTCCGGAAGGGTTTCAGGTTGAAGTCCACCAGCTGCCAGGTTACCACTGAGCATGGCACCGTCCCCACCCACTGCTCCACAAGTTCTCAATCCTGTCCACTGTCCACTTTGGTGATTGGTTAAATACAGAGGTGAGATTTTGTTGAGTTTTCTTTCCTGAATATATTTATTATCTAAGAAATGTCCCCTGCTCTGACGCACAGGACAGATTGGTCTGCAGTGCGACTCTCTGCAGTGTCTGTGTGTGTGTGTGTGTGTGTGTGTGTGTGTGTGTGTGTGTGGTGCACAGTCACGTGGACTTTGCCCACATCAGGGAACTTGCTTCTTTAGCAGAGATGTGTCAGCACACCGTCGTAGTGGAAGTCACACACTGTCCAGATCTGTGACTTCCTAAAGACGGAGCTACCAGGTAGGAGACAAAGAGGAGATTGATGGATGCAGTGAGGGAGGACATGGAGGTAGTTGGAGTCAGAGTAGAAGATGGAGAGAACAGGGTGGAGATGAAAAAGGATGATTCACTGTGGAAACCCCTGAAAAAGGGACAAGTGAAAGGTGACGGAGAAGAAGACACTGATCAGATTTCTTTCAGTCAGAAAAACTGTGAATTCCCTCCGTCCTCAGTCACAGCAGCTGCTGCCGTGTTTTCATGACGTAGCTTCTCCTCATCCATCACATTGGGATGAGCTACAACAGGTTTAAGGTGAAGTTTAGTTTAGATAAACTCACAGAAATATGTCATGTTTTAGTTTAGGGGTCTCCAACTCGCGGCCCGTGGGCCATTTGCGGCCCGGGGAACGATATTTTGTGGCCTTGATGTGAAAGTTGAATTTGTAATAACATTATAGATTTGTTCTCCACAATTTATGGTAAATCCAAAACCCTGATCCACAGCCTCCTTCTGGTTCAATGTGGTATTACACATAATCTATGGGAAACTGATTTTTTTGCAGTACTACTTTTCTCGCGAACTCGTTACTTTTCCCATTCAGTAACACCGTTATTGTGGTGTAAAGGGGCTCGTTACCCATGCATTGAAAAGGAGCGATGGTTGGTTGACATAGGTTAATGTTTCAGGCTAAGCCAATCAGCAAGAGACCTGGGCGGGTCTTCTTGCCTTATAGGGAAATAAACAGTCTCACACACACCCACAGCAGCACACACCCACAAGCAAGACGACGGCAAGTGGCAAGTTGAGGTTACGATAAAGATGTCTGTCCAAATGTCTAAACATCTATTTTGTTTTATCGTACCACTACATTATGATAGTTGCTACGGAACACAACATTTTAAAATGTGTTTTTAAAGTAAAGTAACTTTTATGATTTAGTAACTAGTAATGTAACTAGTTACTTTTTCAGAGCAGTAACAAGTAAAGTAGTAAGTTACTTTTTTAAAGTAACTTGCCCAACACTGCTGTTCTGATTCTTGGCCCAGAGAGTTTCAACCTCAACCTCAGAGTTTCCTGTTCACTGTTTGGACTTGGACCGACATCAGGAGGAGGAACCTGTGCCCAGAATAGATCGTGTTTCCTTCAAGGAGCTGGAACAGACAGAAGATGAATCAATGTTCTAGTCTCCTGGGCTGATGGGACTCCTGCAGTGAACGTCTCCTCCTTCTTCTCAATGTTTTGTCCATTTTTTACATTTTTAAACTCTGGACTTTTAGCATTTCAACTTATTTTGTGCCGTTGGTTTAACACTGGATGTTGTTTTCTGTGGCTGCTGCTCAAAAGTACTACGGCATTTATGGATTCTAAAAACTCACCCAGGAAATGAGATACAACAACAACTAGAACAAAGTGGTTCCACCTTCATGTGTTCTTTTTCCTCTTGGATATTGTCCAGTGGTTGATATTGATGGGGTCACCAGAGTTGTAAGTTTGTTGTGAGTTATTATTTATTTCTCTAGTTTTGTGGACTTTTGAGGGTGTGACGTGACATACCGTTACCGTACGATGACTTTTGTTTACAGTTGTACATACATTGAACCACGTGTTGTGTTATTTACAAAGTGATATTTGGAAGTTTTTTTCAATTGGTTTCACCAGGAATATGGAAGTCAATTTTTTTTTTAGTCTTTTTTTTCCTCCCACACCAGATTCAGGAGAGAATATCTTGAATTGTTTGTAAATTTCTTGCCTCCTTTGTTGGTTTGGTGCAAAACAAAGACCCTCAAACATCAGTTCCTTTTGAAAACAATAAGAAAACAAACTACCAAGTTGTGTATTTGTTATGACATTTGAACTGTAGTAGGACTTGATGATCAATGGTTGCACTCTGGAGACAACAGTTGCTGTTCACGTTGGCTGTAGAAGTTGTTGAAGTTTTTGGACTCGAGTCGTTCAGTGCCTCCACTCTATAATAAACTGCTTAGACTTGTCATCTGACCACAGACTCGGTTTCATGTCTTTTCTAACGCTGGTGTTTATTTTTCTTCATTGTTTAGTAATATTTTGTGGTGGTAAACATTCAACAACCAGTTCCCCCATATAAATATATATAAATATATATATATATAAGTATATATATGTGTATATATATATATATATATATAAGTATATTTTAATAGTGGGAACTGGAAAGTCTAAAACAATTGACTGATGATTTTTTTTTTAAATACATATTTACATGTATGTGTATGTATTTGATAAAAAAAATCATATTCAAATACACACATATATAAATACATATAGTCATATTTCAATGTGTATGAATTAGGCAATTATGCTATGAGGCTAACGATAAATGTCAACGTTATGTGTGCGTAATCTTTTGGAGTCTGTGAGACCCATTGCTGTTGTACTTTGCTGCCATCTAGCGGATATATTTTAAAATAACACTTAGCAGCTGGCTCCAGCAGCTCCAAATATAGTATTAATATAGATATGGTATTTATAAAAAGTAACCTCTATATTGCACAAAATACTCTGCTGCAACAAGCTGATGCCACTCAATTTAATTGTTTCTTTTTGTCACAAAAGACAAAAAAGATTATATGATTTCTTTATTATTGCCTTCATTTTTCAAAAAGAAGTAAAATTACTAGACTCTCTGACGTCAACCAGAATCTGATGAAGTTCATCAGATGAGGAATGAAATATGTTTTAAATCAAAAAAGAAGTCCAGTTGTTGACGACTAAGACTTTTTAGATTTAAAGACCTGGATCAATGAGATTCAATAAATATTATTCTTATTCTCATTTTTCATTTTTGAAAAACTTTTATTTTTGGAGATTTTTTGTGGAACTTATGAGGACAGTAATTTACTCACAAGTATAAATGCCAAAAAATAAAAACTAAGTACTAAGTATTCTAAGACAAGAAAATGCATTTTTAGTCATTTTTGAAAAACTTTTATTTTTTGAGATTACTGCTGGAATTTATGAGGACTGATTTTTCCTGTGATGACAGGAGTGAATACCAAAAAATTATAAATTTTTACAATTTTAACCACCAAAATGTAAATAACTAAGTATTCTAAGACACGTAAATGCATTTTTAGTAATTTTTGAAAAACTTTTATTTTTGGTGATTACTACTGGAACTTATGAGGACGGTATACTCCTGTGATGACAAGAGTGAATACCAAAAAATTATGAATTTTTACAATTTTAACCACCAAAATGTAAATAACTAAGTATTCTAAGACAAATGAATGTATTTTTAGTCATTTTTGAGAAACTTTTATTTTTTGAGATTACTACTGGCACTTATGAGGACAGATTTTTTCCTGTGATGACAAGAGTGAATGCCAAAAAAATATAAATTTTTACAAATTTAACCACCAAAATGTAAATAACTAAGTATTCTAAGACACGTGAATGCATTTTTAGTCAATTTTGAAAAACTTTTATTTTTGGAGATTACTACTGGAATTTATGAGGACTGATTTTTCCTGTGATGACAGGAGTGAATACCAAAAAATTATACATTTTTACAATTTTAACCACCAAAATGTAAATAACTAAGTATTCTAAGACAAGTAAATGCATTTTTAGTCATTTTTGAAAAACTTTTATTTTTGGAGATTACTACTGGAATTTATGAGGACTGATTTTTCCTGTGATGACAAGAGTGAATACCAAAAAATTATAAATTTTTACAAATTTAACCACCAAAATGTAAATAACTAAGTATTCTAAGACAAGTAAATGCATTTTTACTCATTTTTGAAAAACTTTTATTTTTGGAGATTACTACTGGAACTTATGAGGACAGTTTTTTAATGTGATCACTAGTTTGATCACCAATTTTATTTACATTTTTAAAATTTTAACCACCAAAATGTAAATAACTAAGTATTCTAAGACAAGTAAATGCATTTTTAGTCAATTTTGAAAAACTTTTATTTTTGAGATTACTACTGGAATTTATGAGGACTAATTTTTCCTGTGATGACAAGAGTGAATACCAAAAAATTATACATTTTTACAATTTTAACCACCAAAATGTAAATAACTAAGTATTATAAGACACGTAAATGCATTTTTAGTAATTTTTGACAAACTTTTATTTTTGGTGATTACTACTGGAACTTATGAGGACGGTATACTCCTGTGATGACAAGAGTGAATACCAAAAAATTATGAATTTTTACAATTTTAACCACCAAAATGTAAATAATTAGGTATTTTAAGAATGTATTTTTAGTCATTTTTGAGAAACTTTTATTTTTTGAGATTGCTACTGGAATTTATGAGGACTGATTTTTCCTGTGATGACAAGAGTGAATACCAAAAAATTATATATTTTTACAATTTTAACCACCAAAATGTAAATAACTAAGTATTATAAGACAAATGAATGCATTTTTAGTCAATTTTGAAAAACTTTTATTTTTGGTGATTACTACTGGAACTTATGAGGACAGATTTTTCCTGTGATCACTCGTTTGATCACCCATTTTTTTTTAATTTTTACAACTCTAACCACAAAAATGTAAATAACTAAGTATTCTAAGACAAATTAATGTATTTTTACTTTTGAAAAACTTTTAAAAGACAAAACAAATTCAAAAATTCTCATGTCAAATACTTAAAAATTGTAAAATCCCTAGACCAAACCTTAAATTAATTTTATGTTTTTGAAAAAAAACTGTAAAAAAACATAAAACATAAGTAAATATTTTGCACATCAAAACCTGTTGGTTTTTCTAAATTTTGATGAAAAATGTAATGATTTTGAAAAAAAAACTTCAAATGAGATTTTAAAACCTGCCACATATTTCATCCAAATTTTTTTCTGATTTTATTTTAGATTTCACCTATGAAATGCTCAAATTTTTCTTTCAAAATAGTTCTTAATTTTAATCCCTTTGTCAAAAGCAGATTACAATTTTGAAAATAATTTTTAGATTTTCATCAATTTTTAATCAAATCTACTTTTTTTTATATGAAAAAAATTTTTTTTTTACAAAGATTATATACAAAAGCAGAATTTTTTAAAGAAAATGAAAAATCTTTTGAATTTTCACTTTATGGATTTTTTGTTTTGTCGATTTTGAAAAAACAAAATTGGAAAAGACGAAAAAATGTTGCCAATCTGAAATCTTTCGTTTTGAAATGCTGTAAATTTTAGATTTTACAGAAAAAATATTCTCAAAGATTACAGATTTTGACTTATTTAGACAGGAACTATTTTCAGATTTTAGAGAAAAGATCTTAAATTTTTTGAGATAATGTTTTAATTTAGAAAATGCATTTTGGATTTGTTTTGACCCCATAAATAGTAAAAATGGAAAAGATTAAATTTTTGCAATCTGAGTTTGAAAAACCAAGCTAAAAAATCCTCCAAATGTTGACCAAACCATACATAAATTTATTGATTTTGGCTGAAATTTCTTATTTTTTCTTTCCTAAAATTCAAGATAAACATTTAAAAAATAGTGATTTGAAATTATGATTTTTTTTGCAAAAAAAAATCTAGGATTGTTTTTAAATATTTGCCAAATATCTTATCCAAAATTCGTCAAATAATTTATCCAAAATACTTCCAACTTTTTTATTGTACAGAAGTGTTCTTAAAGCTTTCTTTAAGAATTGCTGAAATTGACATACATTTTTTTAGATTTTGTAAAAGAATTCTGGGGAATATTTTTAAGATCTGATAAGTATTTTATGAAAAATAATTATTAAAAAATGTTTTCAATTTAAGATTTTATATAAGAAAATATTGTTTTTCTTTTTTTAAATGTTGTCAAGGGGCTTTGATTTGTCTAAAACGACGCACAAAAAAATGAAAAAAACAACAAAAAATGAGTTATGTAAAACATATGAAACTGCTCCAGAAAACCAGATATTCTGAAATTTTTTTAAAACAAAGCTTTACAGGTTTTTACCAAAGTTAAAGTGAAACAAATTGCAAAATTTTGGAGGAATCTTGCAAATCTTGCAAATAAATATGTAAAGAAAATTTAATTTTGACAGAATTTCCAAGATTGGCGATTTAAAAAATGCCAATATGTAATTGAAATTCTCAATTTCATAGAAGTATTCTTAAAGTTTTCTATAAGATTTGCGAAAATTGACATAAAAAATGTTGAGATTTTTTTAAAGAACATTTAAAAGTATTTTTCTTTATTATTTTTAACTCTTTTCTTTTTGTTTCAGTTTTTATATAAAAAAGATTGTTTAAAAAGTTGTCAAGGAGCTTTCATTTGTCCAAAGCCATACACAAAAAGATGATTTTTGAAAAATTTACAACAAACCTGGAAAACTGAAATGTCAATTTTTGATCTTACAAAAAATTCCACCAAAAAGAGTTTTGTAAAAATGATGAATGTGCTCCAGAAAACCAAATATTTTAAAAATAAATTTAGCTTTTTTAAAAAATATTTACAGGTTTTGACCAAAATTGAAGTGAAACATTTTAGGTTTTGATAAAAATTGGGAAAGATTTTGAAATAAATATTTTAAAAAGCATGCAAAAAAATTTTAAAGAAAAAATTGCAAATAAATGCAAAAATATCAGAAATTGCTCCAGACAACACAATATTTAAAACATTTTTCAAGACTCTATATTTTTTAATTTTAGATTACACATTAGAATCTATTTTAGATTAAAAAAAAAATAGAAACTGAAAATGTAGTTTTTGACCTTGTTTAATGTTGAGTATTTTAGATTTTACATAAGAAATTCATCTCAAAGTGCTTACTTTTGTTGAAAGAGCAAAAAAAGTAATTCATAAAATGCCCCAAATTATTATAAACCTATTACAAACAAATTACATGACAATTTAGGGTCTTGACAAAAAAATAAGAATTTTCGTAAAATGCTCAATCAAAACTAACTTACAATAATAATCCTGTTAAACAACATAAACAACTCACAACAATAAACAAAACTCAATGCGACAATTTTAATCAACATTTTTTTTATTTCCAACTTCAATGTAAACACAGTTTTTTGTGGCATTTGTGCATTAATTTAATTCAGTGTAAGGAATTGACATCAAATCCGTTGAAGAAACTTCTGTGATTGGCAAAGCCAGATATAAATAAATTAATTATCCTGTCCATAAATCATTGGACTAAAGTGGTCTGACTTGAAATCCTACTATGAAACTCAAAACAAAAGTAAGATATATTATAGTTGAAAACCATAAAGGAGAGAGAGTGAGGTCTGAAAAGGGAATTCCACATTGGCACAGGAGGCACTTTCTGGATAAACATGCAGTAATTTATGGGAAATAGCCTCAGTTTTTGGGCTTGTTTAATTGGAGACATTTAAAACATGCTCCTAGAAAGTAAAAGTACGTTCATTTGGCACTTGCAAACATTCTTAGATTGAAAGGAATGTGGCTTGTAAAACAAAATAAGATGCAGGAAAATTCCAAGAGAAGAAGTTAAAGTTCAGACACATCTTTATGGCACAGGAACATTGCTCCTATTGAGCAGGACATTCATTTGAAGGCACTAAACGTCTGATGAGTGGTGTTCAGAGAACTTCACTCGCTCTGAGGCACTGAAATTGATGGACCTTTGGGGTCATCAAAACGATCCATGGTGTTAAGCTGCATAATCATGTGCAGACCGTACACGAAAATGAGCAGCATGAGCAATGAGGTCAGCAGACCCATCCAAATTCCTGCAGTGAAGAATCCGGCACAGTCGCTGGCGTAGGAAAAGTTGGTTCCATTCAGTAAATTAAAGCCTTGAATCTGTGTGAAAAAAAAAAAACATGTCATTATTTATTTTTGCCAAATTATTATTAAAATAAAAGCTTATTCATCAGTATTTCTCTTACCTGGAAGTCAGTGAAGCTGACTCTCCACTGGGAGGTGTTTTGTGTCATGCTGCTTTCGTCTGGTACCAGCAGGGCATCTTGGAAGCTGGTGACTGTCTGGCAATGGAAGGAGTACTCCGCAGGAGCGTAGATGCCCCGCCTCCCAATGAAAGACGCAGATTGACCGTTGGACTGCAGCTGCACAGAGTCCAGGGTGAACCAGTTTCTGGCAGACACCGGGTAAAAACGCTGGCTCATGGCAAAGCTATTAGACAGAAGAGACGTGTTTGTAACAAACCGACAACAAACAAACGATCTGATAAACGTCAAACCTACTGTACTCCCTGAAATGTGTAAAAAAAAAAACAAAAAAAATCTAATTTCTTGATAAATAAGTGCAACATTTTAGTGTTTTTTGGCAATATACCTAGATTAACAAATTTGGTCTTTTAGCATCAAAATCGTATAAATCAAAACCAAATAAAATGAGGTATTTTCAATCTACACACGTTTTAATACTACAACAAATGTGTTGAGAAAGTTTCTCCTAAAAAGAGAACTTTTTTTAATTATCAGATTTCCTGGAAAGAAATTTTTTAGCAAAAAGTTTATTTTGAATTAAATGGTAAAATATTTGGGATTTAGTGAGGGGTAAAATCTTAAATTTGCATGTCATGTGGTTAGAAAATGAATACATAGGCAAAAGAATTTATAAAAAAATATATTTTTCATTTTTCTGTTTGTTTTTCACCAAAAAAGAGTGGTGTTATTTGTGGGATTTTTATCAAGACTTTATTCTGTACCTAAATGATGTTTAAAAATAATAAAAAATATTTGGTAAAAAATCAATTATGTCTTTTTTGAATATTTCTCAACAGATTTTAATAATTTGAGATGTTTTTAAGACTTTAAGGAAGATTTTTGATTTTTTTTTTTTTTTTTTTTTAAATATCTCAATTTCCCATGTCATGTTGGTGAGAAAGTAAAAGAAAATTTAATGATAATTACAAAACAAATTGTATTTTGTCTGCAAGTTTCTCATTAAAAGAGAGCATTCTAATAGAATATGCAGATTTTCTGAAAAGAGTTTTTTTTTGGTTAAAAAGAGAAAAAAAATTATTAAAAAATTATTTCCACAACTGCAAAAAGAGAAAAATTTTTACTGATCAATGAGCCTTACCTTAGAACAATTCCTGATGGATAGGTAAGAACCAGCCTTGAAAGAGAGAAAAAAAAAAACTGTTTAATTTTGTTGTTGCTATTTTCATAAATTTTATAAAGGGTTCTGGTCAATCGCACCGAGAGTTGGTGGCGTTACACGTGGATCCTGACAGGGAAGGAGTCAGTGAAGTCAGGTCGGTCCATTGAGAAGAGCTCAGGCTGACGCTAA